>JAOTQR010114277.1:0-25263 GCA_025774065.1 Solanum ossicruentum | reverse complement strand
ACAATGTCACTCTATTTCAATTTTTTATGATCAACCTTTCTAAATTCTTTAAGACAAGACGAAAATAATTATAAAATTACATTTAAAAAATCATATAAAACTCCTGGTGTTTAGATTGTACGAAATATTTCAAGTATTTAACACATCCATTTTATGAATGGAAATGAGCGAAGAATTTCAATAAAAAGTTATCTAGTCTTTTAGATTTTTAAAAAGGATAATACATAAAACTTTGAAAATAAGGGAGTAACGAGTTGCTTTAATTTTTATAAAGCTATATGTGCGCTTCATACAAGAAGTCAACTATAGCTTGCCTTTTCACCATGTCCCAAACATACCTGGCCTTTTTGAAGCGATGATTCCGCTTGAGTTGGGCTTCTCGCATTGATCCGCTACTCATAGTGATTGAACTCCAAGTGACGTCATTCCATTGTGGTGTACATGTAAAATATACAAAGGTGGATGAGAGTATGTTTGCTCATAATATTTAAGTAATCAAAAGAATTAAAGAAAAATAACATAGCTATAACAATTCTTGATTGATATAAGCACGTACGGGAGACAAAATATTTTCTCTTCTCTTCTCTTCTCTTCTTTTTACTTAAATATAATGAGCTTGAAATAAATTTATACCTCTTCAAAATATTAAATTATTAATAGATAAGCTTCAAGATCGGTCTTAGTCTAAAAAATTTTAGTAACTCACAAGTTTGAGTTCCTTTTATTTTCAAAACATCCCATGATTTTTAGAAAAGGAAATATTTTACAACAATTCATCAAATCAGATCACTAATTACAAAGCTAATATAGAAATACACTCATTAACTCATTACATCAAACCAGAATACTCATCATAGTAAACTAATTAATGAACTAAAAACTTTTATCCATGCTAATTAAGAAAACAAATTTTAAACAAAACTTTCTTTACAAATGTAAAAAAAAGAAGAAGAAAAAAAAAACTTATATCCTTAAATCCAATCAAACAGAAGCTAATAAAATTAGATGACTCTTTTAATGGCTAACATGTATGTATACACACAAACATGGATCAATGTTGATATAAAAATACTCAAGAATAACAAAATAAAGCACTAAAGAATTCAAAGGGTAAAAGAGAACAAACCTCAAGGACAAACTTTTTTCTTATTAGTTATTTATTTTAAACTTATTTTCACAATAAAGCATGGATATAAATAGAACAAACATAGTTGAGCATAGTAGATAACCATATAAGCTTCATATATATATGAAAGACGATGGGTAAATAAGAGGAGGTCCATCATTCTACATTAAGGCAAATAACAAATCTTTTTTTTTTTTTTTTGGAGTAGACCTTATATGCCAATCTTCAATTGTTCAAATCTGCCTCAAAAATTCTAGGATAGCTCTAACAATAAGGTGTGAAGCACAACGGCAAAATCATAGGAAGCCATGAGAGACTTTGATCAGTAAGATAATAAACATTCTCAAATTGTAATGGTGGTGTCAGTCTACTCTAATTTTAACCTTCTATAATGACCTGAAGAGGAAGAAGAATATACTGTAAACAGGTTGAGAGTCTACCTGTACGTGATCCTCCTAGTTTCATGTACAAAGAAAACTATAGCACACCATATAGCATATATGCTTACTCCTAGGACATGAACATCTAATTAAGGAGACAAAATAAATAAACTACACTTCTATAATCAAAGTATATTTTCAATGGAAAGAAAAACAATATTTCTAGCATGACCGAGAAACAAAATGATTAAACAAAATACTAAGCACAATATTCTTCAAGCAAATAAATACATAACAAGCTTTATTAAACATTAAAGTAATAAAGGAGCTAAGTACTTACGTGGCATAATTATGTCTAAAATATAAAGACTAAAGAACTATAAAGAATTGGGGTGTAAGACTGACCTTTTGTCGGGTTGGAATGATGAAGGACGTCGATGAACAATGCAAGTTAGCCCTGTTGCACGTGCGGCGGCCTCTTAAATATGAGTCAAATAGAGAGTTGATTTTTTCACTCATCGTGGTTAAACTCCAAGCGACGTCATTCCTTCTTTTTAACTTAGTGAAGAAACCCTTCTCATGTATATATATGACGTGACTGTATCTATGTGTGCTTATTGGCCTCTCTGTTTGGAGAGGATGAAAATGTATATATAAAATGGGGTTGAGAGTTCTATTCCTTCTGTTCTTCACTCTCACAAAGAGAGAATTTAAAAAAGAAGCAACTTGGGGAAGAAGAGTCAAGAAAAAAAATGAGAAAGGACCGTTGGGATTTTTATCAAACAGGGAAACAAAATCCCTTTTGAGGGTTGATTTTCTTGATAGAAAAATATGAAAAAAGGAGTAAAAAAAATAAGGAAACAATCATTAGGAGAGGAATTTTTGAGGAGAAAATTATATTCTTTCATCTAAAGAATATACATACTCAGGAGGATTTTTTTGAATATGGAAAAATTTGACTAAGTTTAAAATTTGAAATTTGAAACTAATGGAGTTAAAAAAAAATTTCTATCAAAATATATAAGATAAGTAACTATTAAATTATTAAGTAAACATACATTAATAAATCACTAATTATGTTTTATTGTCAAAGAAAATCCAACATTATTTACGCTAAAATAATAATAACTTATAAAATTTCTCGTTCAAACATTTATAATATAAAAGATAAAAATGCCATAAGAGAGTAAAAATAATAATAAAATAATAATAATAATAATATTTTGTAAATCAAATATGAATGCAAAATATATATATATAACTTTTTGGGTAAAAACTAAAATATAAACTTACACATATAATAAAAATATAGTTTTATTTTAAATGCTTAAATATTCAAATAACATAAATAAAAAGGGTTAAGGTGGGTCAAAATTGGGTGTCAACAGTGGGCCTAACTGAAATCACCATAACAGATCCCGTCGCCAAGGAACAGAACAATTGTTCGCACAATTGATACAACCGATTATCGAGATGAAGGTTGAAATGAAGAAAACCCAAAAGAGTTAGCAAATTTGGCTATTACTGTTAATCTTCCCGGTCCGGAATATGGGAGGCCTCCATTCCCATTTTTCTTCTCCTAATCTATCTCACCAATCCATCCCTATCCAACAACCCACCTGTTAAACCTGCTCAAATACTCCTGTCATCGACTTAACTACCCCCAACACAGGTCATCCCAATCTCTTTCCCCAAGCACCACCTCCTCTCCAAAATCCAAATATTAACAATGCCAAAGTCATTAGTTTCTCTCAAATTGCTCACACTACTCACTCCCAGATAATCCGAAACGACCCCAAAAAGTACCCGAAAATGTGCCTCAGAAGTGCCCGAAATTGTAATTTCTATATATCTCAAAATTGGTGCATTATTTCGTAAATCCGACTTCATATTCTTGTTTGGGAGGTCAGATTTAGGGGGTAAAGGGTCTAACCCCGATTTTAGAGAAACCATAGCAAAATTCAGAATTTTAAAGTGATGATTTCAGTGGCTACTGCGCGTTCTTAGCGCGACGCGCACTGGCTTATTTTTGTGCCAGTGGATTCATTTCGGTCCAAGACTTTTAAGTCTTAGGCCTAAGCCTTCCCACACTAAAAAATACCTATACTTAATCATTTTTCACCCTCATACCATTCAAAATATTTCCCTACACTTACTCAATCACTTGGGCTTATATTTCTCTCAAATTTCAAGTGCCAAAACCCTTTTCGGATCTTAAGGATTTCAACCAAGCTTCAATTCTCCATCTCCAATCTTCATCAAGTTCATCTTGAAAGCTAAGGTATGTGGGCTCCCGTAAGGAAGGTCACTTAATCCGAAATGAGACGGGCTCCGATAAGGAAAGTAACTTAATTCAAAAGGGAATGGGCTCCCATAAGGAAGGCCACTTAATTCGAAAGGGACGGTCTCCCGTAAGGAAGGTCACTTAATCAGAAAAGGGACGGGCTCCCATACGGAAGGTCACTTAATTCGAAAGGGGACAGGCTTCCGTAAGGTAAGGTCACTTAATCCGAAAGGGGACGGGCTCCTGTAAGGAAGGTCACTTAATCCAAAAGGGGACGTGCTCCCCTAAGAAAGGTCACTTAATCCGAAAGGGGATGGGATCTCGTAAGGAAGGCCACGTAATCTGAAAAGGGATAGGCTCCTATAAGGAAGGTCACTTAATCTGAAGAGGGACAGGCTTCCGTAAGAAAGGTCACTTAATCCAAAAGGGGAGGGACTCACGTAAGAAAGGTTACTTAATCCGAAAAGGGACGCGCTCCCATAAGGTGAAGTTACTTATAAAATTCTCTCCAAAAGGGAATGGGCGCCCATAAGGAAGGTTGCTTCTCCAAAAAGTTTTATAATATGACGGTTGAGATTTTTTTCCACACTTATATATTATGACCTATGTAAGATGAATGATTTTCAAAGCATGATTTACTTATGTGTTAGTCATACATGTCATATTGATATTATGTTATCTATTGCTTATAATTATTTATTTCAATTATGATGCCTATCTCTTGTTGCATTGCATCCCACATACTCTATGCCTACAGGATGTTACCATGTAGGAATCGGAGCACCGCTTGGTCATCCTCCTCCTTCATGTGGCTAGTAGGATTATCTTATAAGCTTATTGGTGAGTCCTCCATTCCAAGGATGTTGCTTATCATCTTTTGCTATATATTAAGACTATCTCTTTTGATTATGCATTAAGTATGAGGGTGAGCCCGGTTGCTTGTCTTGTCCCCCGCTCTTTTCTATGTAGTAGAGGTGTTGTTGGACATGTTATGTATCTATGCTATGAGCCTTGACTCTTTTGCTCTTGATTTCTATGATATGGAAGTTTGCCATTAGTCCTAATTCCTTTTGTTTATGCTTATCTCTTTTTGTCTTTTAATTGTTTCTACGACCAAGGATGTGTAATGATATGCTATGAGGCTTGTTTGGGGTTCATTCGGGTTCCCCATTCATTGATCACGCCTAGGCCCTAGGCTTGGGTCATGACAAAGATGATATCAGAGCACTAGGTTGTTAGATCCTCTGAGTCTAACATACCACATTTATTAGAGTCTTATTCATGGTTGTGTTGTGCACCACAACTATGAGTAGGAGGCTATGAGACATTTTAGGAGATGTTTCCCTTCTTCATGTTCTAAGCAGTGTTATAGAGTTGAAGTAAGTTTCCCTCCCCGCCCTCCCCCAACAATTATTCTTTGTTATGCTAGTTGATCATGCCTAACCCAAGAGAAGAAAGAGGTCGTGCTCCCGAGGGACAATCGGCTAATGGAGAGCTTCGGGAGGCTCTCACTTGCTTGCACAAGTTGTGCCCAACCAAGCCAATCAAGGGGCCCAAGCCCCTACACTGACTTCTCGGGTGACAGACTTTATGAGGATGAACCGACCAGAGTTCTATGGGTCAAGGGTTGATGAAGACCCACAAGAGTTTATTGATGAGACTTATAAGGTATTGACCATCATGGGTGTTAGATCGGAAGATAAGGTGGAGTTGGCGGCCTACCAACTCAAAGGGGTAGCACAAATATAATCAATGATGGGGGGAGAAGGGAGTAAACAATGTGGTCCTATGGGAAGAGTTCAAGGCGACCTTTCTTAATCGGTTCTTTCCTCTTGAGCTTAGGGAAGCCAAATTGGTAGAATTCATGAATTTGAGACAAGAGTCAATGGGTGTGAGGGAGTATGCCCTCAAGTTCAACTAACTCTCTAAGTATGCTCCTCACTTGGTTGCCGACCCAAGGGCTAGGATGAACAAGTTCGTGATGGATGTCTCTGACTTAGTGAATGAAGAATGTCAGTCCGCTATGTTGATTAATGATATGGATTTGTCCCGCTTGATGGCATATGCCAAGCAATTGGAAGGGGAAAAGTTAAGGAAGAGGAGGAGTAGAGAGGCCAAGAGGGCCCGTATTGATGGTAAGTTCCAAGGTCCCAAGGATGGCCGGTTCCATCAAGGCCAAGGGTCTTCCAATACTCCTAATGGAAGGATTGCTAATGATAACCCAAGACACCAAGGTGGTGATAGTGGAGGGCCCAAGCCCAAGTGCCCTACGTGTAGGAAAAACCATGGTGGCCCGTGTTGGAGGAACTGTAGTGCTTGCTTTAAATGTGCTGAGATGCGCTACTGAGTTATTGATTACCCCCATGCTAAAATCGAAGGTACAGATGGTCGCCCTCAAGGCCAAGGGGATGCTCCTAGGCAAAATAGGTTCTATGCTCTTCAAAGAAGGTAAGGAAGGCATGAGATGCCCGATGATGCTACCGGTAAGTTGAGATTTTCTTTGATTTTTATTGTGCATGCTTTGATGGTTCCGAGAGTCGGTATTTCTTTCATTATTCCTTTGTTGCTAGTAAGATTTGATTGTGTGGGTCTATTGGTGCTAGAAAGGCTTGTAAGGGCTGCCCCATGTTCTTACTGCATAAAGTCTGGTCTTATTATCTTGGTTGAACTTGGTTTGATGGGTTGGGGGTCTTGGAGTGGTTTGACTACTTACATAGCATGCTTCCAATGAGTGGAACCCGTAAGGTTGTACTATGATAGTCAAGGATGGTTGAACTATTTGGTCAACTACGATGGGTTAGTCACTTTTCTAAGATTGATATTTGGTTCAGGTTTTGTTCCCAAGTAGGGATGAGGGTAGGTGATATCCCTAAGTGTCTTTGCGGACTAGGAGCGAGCACTTTGAGTATTGATGGAGTTTTTTGGTTGGCAGCCTTGTTTAGGGGTTTCATGAATAGGATCTTAAAACCCTACCATGACATGTTAATGGTGGTCTTTAGTGGTGGTGCATTGATTTAATTAGAGCTTGTGAATCATTTGGGATTAGTGCTGCAAGTTTTGGGGGATGAGAGGTTGTTTGCTAAACATGATAGGTGTGAATAGAAGATAATGAGATGGTGGTTAACATTCTTTAAGAATTATGATATGAGTGTGCATTATTTTTCTCCGGTAAGGCTAATGTTATGGTCGGTGGTTTAGGTAGCCTAGCATGTATTGATGATGGTGACATAGATGAGTTGAGCATGGTGGTGTAGTATTCTTGATGATTCCAAATTTTCCTTGGTTGGTAAGGTCTAGATTAAGCAAGGCCATGATTCCGTCTTATTAGAGTTGGAAGTTTTAGGTGAAAGATGATAGAGTGGAGGTTGTCTCCCAAGGGGGAGATGGTGGTTAATGGTAACAATTGGACTAGGTGTGATTAAGGTCGACAATGAGTTTAGGATTGTGAGCCCTTGTAGAATGTAGAGGGAGGTTGGTAAGGTTGCATAAGGATTAGAATTACCTAGGGATGTTATGGTTATCTGGTTCTTCATTCTTCTAGGTTGAAAGGATGTAGTGATGACTCTAACGCTATAGAACCCCTGAGATTTGGATGTTATGGAGGATAAGTTGGTTTAAGAGAAGGTTCTGGTGGAGACATTGGATGGAAGGGTGGAAGGAGTTGATCAATAAGGATGTGGTGTTCATTAAGGCTCTTTGGAAGGTTCGTCTAGTCGAAAGCGTCTCTGGGAGAGAGAGCATGGAAAAGCAATATCCGTATCTCTTTCATTCTATTCAGGCTCATGATAGCACATCAAGTCCTTTTATGATCTCAAGTATTATGTTTCATCCCCTGCGTCATTTGCATGCATACATGTTTATGTTGACGAGTTCATGACGATTTTTGACACTTATGTTGAGATTTTGAAAATGATGTTTTAAGGGTATTATCCCATTCATGTTGGGGACGATTTGTTCTTGCTTACTCTTCTTATGTATGTTTCTTTGACATTCGGGGACGAATGTTCCCAAGGGGGAGATATTGAAATAACCTCAAAAAGTACCCGAAAATGTGCCTTGAAAGTGCCCGAAATTATAATTTTCATATATCTGAAAATTCACACGTTACTTCAGAAATCTGACTTCATATTGTTGTTCAAGAGGTCAAATTTTGGGGGAAAGGGGTCTAACCCTGATTTTAGAGCAACCGCAACAAAATCTGAAATTTTAAAGTGACGATTTCTAGTGGCTACTGCGTGTTCTTAGCGCGACGGGCACTGGCTTATTTTTTTGCCAGTAGATTCATTTCTGTCCAAGACTTTTAAGTTTTAAGCCATCCCACACGAAAAAATACCTATACTTAGCCATTTTTCACCCTCATATCATTCAAAACATTTCCATATACTCACTCAAACACTTAGGCTTATATTTCTCTTAAATGTCAAGTGCCAATACCCTCCCCGGATCTTAAGGATTTCAACCATGCTTCAAGTCTCCATCTCCAATCTTCATCAAGTTCATCTCCAAAGCTAAGGTATGTGGGTTTCCTTCATGGGTTCCTTTCACCCATGATGTCCAAGCTTCCTTTCCTCAAAATTACATGATTTGAAGTTGATTTACTCATGCGTCTTGTCTATTATGAAAATCACTACACACTATATTGAGGTTTATGAAATTATGACTGTTTTGCCATGTTCTGGGCTATGAATCTAGGATCTATTGTAAGATTTGATGAAGGGCTTTGATTTCTATTGCTTGAGGGTGTTACCAAATATCTAATGAAGGTTTTACATTGAATTTTCTAGTATGATTTACTCTTGAATTGCATGGTTTTACACTAGCATTACACACCCGCTAGGTTTTTGATAAAATATTCGGTTATGATTTCTTGAGGAATTGAAGGTCCAATGCATGTATTATGAGTTGAATGACTTTATGATGATGATAAAACATGTATATGAGTCGTTTCATGCGAAAGTACCAATGGTGTTGCAAATAGATTGTTGGGTCCTTATGTTTGTTGTATTCTTGGGAAAATTAGGAGTTCTTCCTTGATGATTGAAATATAATGGTTCGATGAGCTAGTTCTATGGAATGCTTAATCTGAAAAGGGACGAGCTCCCGTAAGGAAGGCCACTTAATCCGAAAGGGGACGAGCTCCCATAAGGATGGTCACTTAATTCGAAAGGGGATGAGCTCTCGTAAGGAAGGTCACTTAATTTGAAAAGGGACGGGCTCCCGTAAGGAAGGTCATTTAATATGAAAGGAGATGGGATCCTGTAAGGAAGGTCACTTAATTCGAAAAGGGACGGGCTCCCGTAAGGTGAAGTTACTCATAAAATTCTCCCCAAAAGGGGACGGGCTCCCGTAAGGAAGGTTGCTTCTCCAAAAGGTCTTATGTTATATCGGTTGAGGTTTCTTTCCAAACTTATATATTATGATCTATGTAAGATGAATGATTTGTAAAGCATGATTTACTTAAGCGTTAGTCATACATGTCATATTGATATTATGCTATATATTGCTTATAATTATGCATTTCGAGTATGATGCCTACCTTTTGTTGCATTACATCTTACATACTTAGTACATTTAAATGTACTAATATATACTCTATGCCTACATGATGTTACTATTTAGGAACCGGAGTACTGCTTGATCCTCCTCCTCCACATGGCTGGCATGATTGTCTTATAAATTTGTTGGTGAGTCCTCCATTCCGGGGATGTTGCTTATGATCTCTTGCTATGTATTAAGACTATCTCTTCTGATTATGCATTAACTATGAGGGTGAGTCCGGTTGCTTGTCTTGGCCCCCACTCTTATCTATGTAGTAGAGGTATTGTTGGACATGTTATGTATCTATGCTATAAGCCTTGACTCTCTTCCTTTTGATGTCTATGATATGGAAGTTTAGCCTTAGTCATAATTCCCCTTGTTTATGCTTATCTATTATTGTCTTTTAATTGTTTCTATGATCAAGAATGTGTAATGATATTCTATCAGGCTTCTTTAGGGTTCCTTCGGGTTCCCCATTCGTCGGTCACGCCTAGGTCCTAGGCTAGGGTCATGACATAAGCCCTCCCGAACGCCAAACTCCTGACCAATAAAACCCACCTACCATCAAACCATGCTTCCCAAAGTCCTCTTCCATATCCCTGTCCTTGCTAAACTGCAAGCTCCCCATGTCACTTACTTCGAGATTGGCCATTATGAGAAGAAGGAGAAAGAATGGAAGGCCAAAGAGGAAATGGCCAAGTTGGATATAAAGGAAGAAATTGCAAAAGCTATGAAGCAATTTCACTATGCATAAGATGTTGTAGGACTGAAGTATGAGGATTTATGCATTCACCTCGATCTAAACCTCCCAGAAGGATTCAAAATACCGAAGTTTGATACTTTCGATGAAAATGGAAATCCTCTGGCCCATCTGAGAGCATATTGTGATCAGCTTATATGTGTCAGGAAAAATGAGGCATTACTGATGTGACTTTTCAGTCGAAGCCTGAGCGGGGAGGCCTTGGAATGGCTTACCTCCCAAGAAATGAACCAATAGGCCAGTTAGAGTACTATGGCCAAAGATTTTGTCGAGAGTTTTTCTTATAATGTCGAGATTGTTCCAGGCCGCTATTCATTGGAAAAGATAAAGCAGAAATCAACTGATAATTATCATGAATATGCCTATAGATGGAGGAAGAATGCCGCCAGAGCTCGTCCTCTTATGTATGAAAAGGAACTTATTGAAGTGTTTGTGCGCTCCCAGGAGCCAGAGTTTTATAAGAGAATGATGTTGTTCGTTGGGGAAAAATTTACACGCATAGTCAAAATTAGTGAAAACATTGAAGATAGACTCAAGATGGGGAGGATCACCTGTATATCAAATTCAGTCAGATCGGCAGGATTGTTGAGGAAAAGAAAGGAAGATATGTCAGCTATTTTCGGTATACAAGATAAGAGGAAAACCTCTAGCAGCCACCCCAGAAAGTCCACACCCCCTCAAAACCGTTTTCAACCTACTTCAAGCTCATTCCCTATTTTTCATACTCAACCAGGTATCAAATTCCACCCCCAAACTACCAAAACCCTCCCCCTCATTATCACTCCCCACAATGTCCAAATATCCTTCCAAACTACCAACCTCCATCATCAAATTGCTCCAATATCCAACCAATTTATCAAACTCCCCCTACCAGTTACTCAATCCCAAATCCTAAACCCTACCACTAAATTACCAAGTGCCACCATACCCAAGACTACAGACCCCTGCACCCCCTCATTTAAACCCTCCAAATTACCATAAAGTATCCCCACCTCCACAAAATAACTACAACCCTTCTCGTCTGAACTCAGATAAGAAATCCCCTAGGGTGTTCACTCCTCTTGCCGAAAGCCGGAAGAAACTATTTTAAAGATTGTCAGCTGCGAGGTTGATCCAGCCTGCCTCTCCAAGAGCCATGGGTGCTAGTTCTCGCTTCTTCAGGAGTGATCAGACTTGTGCATACCATTCTAATAATGTTAGACATGACACTGAAGATTGCATAAATTTGAAGCATAAAATTCAAGACTTAATTGATCGCGACATGGTCGTTCTTTAGACCGTCGCTCTCAATGTCAACAGCAATCCTTTGCATGATCATGGAGGGAGCACTACTGGAATGATTGAGAGAGAGGAAGATTGGAATACAACCAAGAAGATAATTCCGGATAATGCTGCCAGTTTAGAAAAGAGTGTAGCTGCTTTGATTATCACTAAGAAATCAAAGATTGTGATTCTGATACCTCTTGAGGTAGCTATTGTGGCGCCAAGAGGAGTCCCAACTAAGAAGATGGTGATTAAAACTATCGATACGAAATATCCAATTCAGGGAGCGGATAAAAGAGATCAAAGGCCAATAAGTGAAGCTGAGGCAGAAGAATTTTGGAAAAGAATGCGACCTCAGGAATACTCTATTGTGAAACGCTTAGAGAAGACACCTGCCTAGATTTTAGTATAGGCTTTGCTAATGAGTTCACAGCGTTATAGACAGGCCTTAATGAGAGCATTCGAGGACACTTACGTGCCCGTAGGAATAGATAGTGATAATTTGGCAGCCATGATAAGCTGGGTTACCCGAAGACACCGCATCAGTTTTGGCCATAAGGAGCTAGCAATCGAGGAAGCGATGCACAATAAGGCAGTTCATGTTACAATTAAGTGTCGAGACATGATTCTAAACTATGGTTTGATCGACGATGGATCTAGATAGAATATCTGCCCTTTGTCTACACTCAGGCAATTGAACTTAAATGTGGGAAAAATCCAACAGGGCCAAGTTAATGTGAGGGCATTTGTGGTGGCCGGAGAGATACACCGGATGTAGTAAATCTAGAAATTCATGTGGGACCTACTAAGTTCATCATTGAATTTCAAGTGATGGACATCACTACTAGCTACAACATGTTGCTAGGAAGACCTTGGATCCATATAGCTGGAGTTGTGCCTTCTACCCTCCACCAAATGATGAAGTTCGTTTGGAATGAACGTGAAGTGGTTATTTACAGCGAGGGAAGTCATTCAAACGTGTATGCACCCATTGTTGATAATGTCACCAGAGGGTCTGATTTCTACACGGTTGATCTAATGAATGCTACTGAAGATGATTGGATGCCCGGATCTCCTATGCCTATTGTTTACAAGATGATAGCCATGGTTATGCTAAGAAATGGGTTTGAACCTGGTTTTGGTCTAGGGAAGCATTTGCAAGGTATCACTGAGCTCATCTCGTTGCCAACAAAGCAGTCAAAATTTGGCTTGGGATACACTATCTTGGAAGAAGATGAGTGGGAGACGCAGAATCAGAAAGATGATCGAGCTCTGGGCCGGCCAGTACCGCACCTATATCAGTCTTTTCCAGTACAAGAATGCATTAGTTGTGATGGTCTTGGGGGAGGGATTTGGGACCTGTTTGAAGAAATTGATGCAGTTGATGATAATGACACAACTGAGACGTCACATTCGAGGTGCAGAATTGGATGAATGAGAGTTGAAAGAGACATCCACCCCACTGTTGATCCCCCACTTATTTTGGTAATTGCTAAATATTATTTTTTTTATAAAAAAAATAGGTGATAGTCCGGCGGAGGCCCGTGACCCACCTTTTACGTTGTTATTTTACTCTTGCTTGGTTTCATTTTAATTTCTCTCGTATCTCAAGAGGCAGATTGACCCATGATCATGTCCAAAGTTTGCATTATCTTTTAAATGAGAGCCTCCGTTTAGTTTGAAATTGCACTTACTATCCATCTTATCATTTTAATTACTTTTTATCTAACTACATTTGTTTATGATTTCAGTATAAATAATTTTAAACCTGCCAATGTCATGTCATGTCAAAAGTTGAATGAACAGAATGAAGCAGATGGCAATGAGCTTGAGGAATAAGATGAAAGAACGGGATAAGCCTAATCTAGATGAGACTGAAACGGTGAATCTATGAGATGAAGAATGTGTCAAGGAAACCAGAATTAGTGTCCATTTGACGGATTCACAGAAAGGAAAGCTTACCAGCTTGCTCAAAGAATACTTGGATGTATTTGCTTGGTCCTATTAGGATACGCTAGGTTTGAGTACAAATATTGTCTCTCACAAGTTGCCAATCAACCCAGAATTCAGTCTGATAAAGAAAAAGACTCGAAAGTTCAAGTCAAATCTGAGTCCGAAAATCAAGGAAGAAGTTACTAAGCAGATACAATCCAAGATAATAGAAGTAACGCAATATCCCACTTGGTTGGCCAATACTGTTCTGGTGCCCAAGAAAGACGGAAAGATCAGGATCTGTATTTATTATAGAGATCCCAACAAAGCCAACCCTAAGGATGATTTTCTATTGTCGAACATCCACATTCTCTTTGACAATTGTGCCAAGCATGAGATGCAGTCATTCATGGATTGCTTTGCAAGATATCATCAGATTTTAATTGATGTAGAGGATGTAGAAAAGACAGCTTTTATCACACCTTGGGATGTGTACCATTATTGAGTGATGCCATTTAGCCTAAAAAATGTTAGAGCTACATATATGAAAGCTATGACAACTTTTTTGCATGATATGATTCACAAAGAAATTGGGGTGTATGTGGATGGTGTTATCATCAAATCCCACAAGAGTTCAGACCATCTGACTCATTTGAAGAACTTCTTTGACTGTCTACACCGATATAGCCTGAAGTTGAATCCTACCAAATGTGTTTTTGGAGTGCCTATCGGTAAGTTACTGGGATTCATAGTCAATCAAAGAGGTATTGAGCTTGATCCTTCTAAGATCAAAGAAATTTAGGAGTTGCCTCCTCCAAAGACGAAGAAAGAAGTCATGTGTTTCTTGGGGAGATTGAACTATATCAATCGGTTCATAGCCCAATCTACATTGATTTGTGAATGTCTCTTCAAGTTGTTGAAAAAGGATGCATTGACGAATTGGACTGAAGAACGCCAAACTGCTTTCCATACCATCAAAAGATATTTGTCTAATCCACCAATGCTGGTACCTCCACGAGAAGGAATTCCACTACTATTATAATTGTCTATCTCTGATAATGCATTCGGATGTGTACTAGGCCAACATGATGAAACCAGGAAGAAAGGGCGACCAATCTACTATCTGAATAAGAAGTTCACTCCGTATGAGGCTAGATATACTTATTTAGAGAAGACTTGTTGTGCTTTGACTTGGGTTGCTCAAAAGTTAAGACACTATCTATCTTCATACACTACATACCTCATTTCGAAGATGCATCTATCGAGCTATATCTTTCAGAAAGCAATACCGACAGGTAGGTTAGCCAAGTGGCAAATTTGTTGAGCGAGTTCGACATCGTGTATATGACTCAGAAAGCAATCAAAGGACAAGCATTAGTTGATCATCTTGCAGAAAATCCTGTTGATGACGATTATGAACCGCTCAAAACCTACTTTCCCGATGAAGAGATATCATTTATGGGAGAAGACATCTCTGAGGCATACCCTGGTTGGCGAATGTTTTTTGATAGAGCCATGAATTGCCAAGGCAGTGCCATTGGATTAATCTTGGTATCAAAATCTGGTCAACATTACCTGATGGCTGCAAAACTTTGATTTTGTTGTACTAATAACATGGCTGAGTATGAAGCTTGCATTTTGGGTATGAGGATGGCTATAGACATGAAAGTTCAAGAGATGTTGGTTATTGGAGATTCAGATCTGCTGATCCACCAAGTTCAAGGAGAATAGGTTGTAAAGAATCTGAAGATCATACCATATGTGCAACTAGTACAGCGGTTGTGTAAAAGATTTCAAAAGATCGAGTTCAAACATACGCCAAGGGTATAGAATGAGTTCATTGATGCCCTCGCCACCATTTCCTCGATGATCTAACATTCGGACATGACGTATATTAATCCTTTAGAGATAGATTTGAATGAGTAATCGCCCCATTGTTTGCATGTCAAAGCAAAATCAGAAGGAAAGCCTTGGTATTTTGATATAAAGAAGTATTTGGAGACTGGGACTTATCCTAAAAATGCTACTTCCGATCAGAAGAAGGCTATATGCCAGAAGTCCAACAACTTCTTTCCAACTGGGGAAATCCTCTATAGGAGGACTCCAGACCTAATTCTCCTTAGGTGTGTTGATACCACAGAAGCCATGAAGCTTGTTGAACAAATATATGCTGGAATTTGTGGTACTCATATGAATGGACTGACTTTAGCAAGGAAAATCCTTCAAGATGGTTATTTTTGGTTGACTATGGAACACGACTGTTGCAAGTTTGTGCAGAAATGCCATCAACGTCAGATACATGGTGATCTGATTCGAGTCCCTCCTCACGAACTCAAAGTTATAAGCTCTCTCTGGCCATTTGTAGCTTGGGGCATGGATGTCATTAGTCCGATAAAGCCAGTTACCTCTAATTGTCACAGATTTATTTTGGTCGCCATCGATTACTTTACCAAGTGGGTAGAGACAGTCTCCTACAAGTCCGTGACAAAGAAAGTGATAGTTGATTTTATGTGCAATAACGTGATATGTTGATTTGGTATACCAGATTCTATCATCAGTGATAATTGAGCGAATATCAATAGTAATTTGATGAAAGAAATATGTGAGCAATTCAAAATTACCCACCGAAACTCAACAGCATATCGGCCTCAAATGAATGGAGCTGTAGAAGCTGCCAACAAGAATATTAAGAAAATCTTAAGGAAAATGATCAATAGGCACCGAGAATGGCATGAAATGCTGCCTTATGCTCTATTGGGTTATCGCACGACTGTCAGAACATCAATTGGAGCAACTCCGTACTTGTTCGTGTATGGAACAAAATCAATGATACCTACTGAAATGGAAATACCATCATTCAGAATTATTCAAGAAGCTGAGTTGAGTGATGTAGATGGGGTTCATAATCGAATTGAACATTTGGCTTTAATCGATGAAAAGAGGATGACGACCATTTTCCATGGTCAGTTATATCAACAGAGGATGATTCGTGCTTTCAATAAGAGAATAAGACCTCGAATATTCAAGGTCATACAATTGGTTCTCAAACGTATCTTTCCCAATCAAGATGAATACAAAGGAAAGTTTGCACCTAATTGGCAAGGACCGTACATGGTTCGCAAAGTTTTGTCAGGAGGAGCATTAATTTTGTCAGAGATGGATGGCCAAGAGTGGCCAAAACCAATCAATTTAAATGCTGTCAAGAGATATTATGTTTGAAGATTTAGAATTTACTTTTACTTTTTTTTTTTTTGCAATTGCATTATTTTGTTTCCCCATTTATTTTTAAAATTATTTTCCCCCATATAATAACTACATTTGACCTGAATTCTTAAGAATGAAATACATAGGCGTCCTATGTCGGCCTCGGTCATCCCCTTATCCCTTTTGTACTTTTGAACTACATTTGACATGAATTCTCAAGAATGAGATACGTAGGTGGTCTATGCCGGCCTCGGTCATCCCTTATCCTTTTTTATTATCCCTTTTTACTTCTAAACTACGTTTGACTTGAATTCTCAAGAATGAGATACGTAGGTGACCTATGTCGGCCTCGGTCATTTTATTATTTAAATTTATATTTTGCTACCTCCCGAGAGGGAAACTACATTTGACCTGATTCCTACCTCAACGAGATACGTATGCGCCACAACGGCTCGGTCATACTCCCATAAAGGAAACTAGGATAGAGTTTTTGAGAGGAACTAAAAAATTCTGAACAAGAAAGTCCATCTTCGACAAATCAGAATTTAAAGCATGTCAGAAATTTCAACTGGGATAGGATTTTTGAGAAGATATCAAAAATTCTCAGGGTTCTTCTGAAAAGCTATCGATTCCTTACGATATTTAATTGGGACAGAAAATTTTGAGGTCGCCCTCAAAATTTTACCAAGTGTCGTTACAAGTTTGAAAGCGGCCTTGAAGATTTTCAGCCTGATCAGAAATTCAAAGATAACTGTGATCCACCAAGGAGTCTATGTCAAAAGCCGAACGTGTTCATTTAAGCTTTACGTGACGTGACAGTTGGCAGTGACTTTTTCTCAAAAATCCTTTTCTAAATTTGTTGTTTCTAAAGATCTTTTTACATGTTAAATATCTTGTCAAAATATATACTTTACCTTCTGTCTACCAAGAGGTGGGAGATCGAAGCGAGCCACCAAAGGACGAGACAGAGAATAGACAATCGAAGAATCAGCACAAATCAATTCACTTTGAAACTAAGAAATTTTCTGTGGATGCAGGGTAAATATTTGCAGGTCTTATTTATGAGGGAACTACTGAGACATAAGCAGTTCTGTCTCACTCAAATTCCCAACAACTCATCCCATTTTATTTTTCAAGTTGCCGAGAGGGCCATTATATTTTCAAGTTGCTAAGAGGGCATTTTATTTTCAAGTTGCCGAGAGGGCCATTTCATTTTCAAGGTTCCAAGAGGGTCATTGCATATTCATTGCCAAGAGGGCATTTTATTTTCAAGTTGCCGAGAAGACCATTTTATTTTTCAAGTTGCCGAGAGGGTCATTGCATATTCATCGCCAAAAGGGCCATTTAATTTTTCAAGTCACCGAGAGGGCCATTGCATATTCATTGCCAAGAGGGCATTTTATTTTCAAGTTGCCGAGAGAGCCATTTTATTTTTCAAGTCGACGGGAGGACCATTGCATATTCATAGCCAAGAGGGCATATTTTATTTTCAAGTTGCTGAGAGGGCCATTTTATTTTCAAGTTGCCGAGAGGTCCATCGCATATTCATTGCCAAGAGGGCATTTTATTTTCAAGTTGCTGAGAGGGCCATTTTATTTTTCAAGTTGTCGAGAGGGTCATTGCATATTCATCACCAAGAGGGCCATTTTATTTTCAAGTTGCCGAGAGGGTCATTGCATATTTATCGACAAGAGGGCCATTTTTATTTTTCAAATCGCCGAGAGGGTCATTGCATATTCATTGCCAAATGAGTCATTTTATTTTTTAAAGTTGCTGAGAAAGCCAGTCTATTTTCATATCCAAATTTCCAAGAGGGTCATTGCATGTTCACATTGCAGAAAGGGCCATCACATTCATCACATATTCAAGAAATGCATCATTATTCATTGGCGAGAGGATCATCAACATGTTGCATCATATCGACTCATTATCTATTACGTTGAAAAGAATAATATATTGAACATGGTAAAAAATATCGCCCCTATATTTAAGTTACAGGTTTTTACTAATAATTTTGTCTTAGTCTTATCAAGAGCATCCAAAAGGATGTACTCTCTAAATAAAATCATAGGTGTTGATATCATTAAATAGGAAGCAGCATAAAGTGGAACTTTTTCTTAGCAGCGAACTGGAACATAGTCTGAAGAGGAATGTTAAACTCTTTGGGCGCGAACTGAGAAGCGACTCCCACCGCAATCCAACCACACCCATGTCAGAAGGCATATGGGTATTTCTTTGAGTTCATTAGTTTTTAGTCTTGCCTTCAGGTGATCTCAACTCTCACCGGAGACGATATTTTCAATTCGAGTGACAATGTACCATGAGTTTTGAAAATTATGTCTGTGTAGTTCTTGATGATGGGTGTGAAGCGCGCCATATTTATGGTTAAGACGTTCCAAGCCTCTTTTTAATAATTCGATTTGTTTGCCACTCCTCCTGAACCAAAAGTTATCTTAGCATAAGAGGTTTCCTTTTCAACCGATGGAGTCGAACTCCAAACAGCCTAATTCCTAAGTCCAAGGATATGTAGGTGAGCTCTATTTTGAAAACTTGACTATATTCTAATATTCTCTTAAAATCACATTCTCAAACATTCTAATTTCTCCATAATTCGTTATTGGGATAACTTTTGAATTATTTCAAAAATCATGCGTAAAATCAAGCATTTTGAACTACAAGTGGCCTTAATTCTCATGTAATCTGAGATATGTAGGAAGCACAAAACCAGGGTCCGACCATGATTTCTCAAAGTCCGTACTGAGAGCTTTTCAGAAGATGAGGATGTGGTCGACTAAAAATTGAATTTGTCAAGGTTCTTTGTCCACAATCTCTTCTATCGATCATACTCAAAGAAAAGTATAATTGTTGACATCCAATTTTTACCTTCTACAATGTGAATTAACTATTGAACTTTTAATTTTGGCAATTTGAAATAATTAGCTTTCAAAAATGCAAAAAAAGATATTTTCTCAAATAACTTTCATTTTTATTTTTTTAGGAGATATTATTTTGTACTTAATTTAATATTTCAGGTTGATAATATTAAAATCTCTTCAATTAATTTATATTAATTCATCGCGTAGTCAAATTAGTCAATCGAATTCAATTTGATTACTTTTAATTGATTAAAATTGTAATTATATTGATCAATTTTTAAATCAAATACCTCTACCCCTTAAACTCATCTTCTTTCCTTAAATTTTCAAATTAATTTGTCATTTTGGACCAAATCCATCCCAATTTTAACCATTCAACCCGGCCTAATTCTATTTTTCAGTCAACCTATACACGTACAATTATACACATATTCATACATGACCAGACCGCGTTCCCCTTTTTCTCCTCCTCCTCCTCCTTTCCTGCTCTTTCCCTCACTCTCCCCTTTCCCTTCTTCTTCATCGAATCAACAAGCCCAGAAACGTCGAAACAATCAAAACACCTCAACGTTCCTTCACCAACCCAGTACATACGTGTCATCCCTTTGTCACCTTGAGTACGAATTTGTTGGGGGGAATTTCTACGTGTCTAAATCACGTTCCTCCTTTTGAATCTACGGCTTAGAGCATCAATCCGTTGGGGATTCCTTTACAATGAATCGAGCTTATCCCTTATCCTATTTGGGATTTTGGTTTGAAATCCCTAAATTCCGACCCCAATTTCCCAATTTACCCTGCATTTTCCCCTCTCGTTTTGCCCTAATTTGGGACTATAAATATTCACTTTTCCTCCATTGTTGAGGTAGTCGTTCATCATCTCGAAAATCCTAAAATTTCCATTAAAGAGAAAGCAATTTTCAGAAGAGTTTCATTTTACTTGAAGGTTGTTAGAGCCGAAAGGGTCCAGTCCCGAAAACAGGAAGTTCATAGGCATGATTCCCTGGTGTTAGAGTCTTTGTTAGCTTGTTCTTCATCTCAGTTCCTTCTCTCAAATAGGTAATACCCCAAAGAGTTTCATATACTATGTTTGAATGCGAGTGTTGAAGCTATATTGAAGTCCTTCGTGTTTGCACTTAGCTCGTTTTGACTGGAATGATCTGTTAACGCAAGATGACACTGTGGGTTGTTGTTGTTGATTGACTTTCGAAGTAAACATGAGGCTTCTTTCACCTACTGTTTCAAATCGTATTATGTCGAAGTTGGTTTCAAAGCTTCAATAGTGCATCTTTACTGCTTCATGATTTGAAAACTAGTTCGACGCGAGTTTTAATTTTGCTGAAAACAGCTTCGAATTGGGACCATTTACTGTAAAGATTCATCTCTATTTTTGTCTCTGTTTTAGCCTTTCTTTTGCAATCATGGTCACTTCATCTTTGATCTAGGCTTCAAAATATGCATCTGTTCTGAGCTCGTATTGTTGTTTCGGTGCTTCTTGTTAGTTTTCGGTCTCATCTTTGCGTCAAGATAGTTTGGGGGGTACCCTGTTTGAGTCAGAGTCAAGGAATATGCCCATAAGTTACTGTATATTGGTTGAGGTTTTTGTTGCTGTCGATTTTGTTACATTGTCTGAATACGAAACTGATAGTATGAAGGTTTTAGGTTCATTGTCTGGGTGTTATCGAATGTTACAATCTTGTTACTATATGAACATAGCCTGTTAATACGCTGTTTAGGTCGTTTTACTTCTGCTTTTTCATGTTTTTTTTTTTTTTTTTTGTAGAATCTAGGTTCTTTGGTTACAAGTATTAATATAATATGTCTTCATTATACTAGAAGTTGTTGAAAAATGCAGAAAGTATGTTTTTGTTCTCTGTTTGCATCTTTTTCTATCTATTGTTGGGTCAAAAAAATGTTATGTTGCCTTACAACCAGATGTGCCTCAGTTTCATTTTAGCATGTTAGACTATCTCTGCTCTGAAACCTTGCCCTTTTTATTTCTAGTGTTTTAAAAAAGGGGATTTGTTTGTCATGAAAAACTGGGTTAACTTGCATTTGTGGCAGCTGATTTGTTTATGTGCTTTGCTCACAGTAAGATGTCTTTTGGTTTAGTACGCGGGGATTTGTTCGTCATGAATCTATTTGGCTCCCTAGTTGTTTTAGCTTCCTCTCATATGTTATGTCCTGGTCTGTCAAGAATCCAGATTTCTTAGTCATAACTTATAACTCTTATTCCAGATTCTAAAATATGTTCATCTAATCTTATCTGGTCTGACATTTGTCATTATCGTGTTGTTTTCGTTTGGTTGAATGCTCCTTTGTCAAGTCTTCATTTTTAGTATGAGCACGTATAACTAAAATCCTATTGTTTTCAATTCTCTATTGCTCAAATATATGCCTTTATGTTGTGTTCTTTCTCAACTTGTGATGGCTTTGCATTTAGCAGTGGTCTATTTTAATCATGCTTCAGTTAATTCCTTTATCCCTGTACTAATGTGTTTCTTTCTCTTCTTGTATGAATTCCTTGATTGGGAGTTTATTGGGACTCTTCCCTTCTTTTTGCATTTTCTGATTGGCCATGGAGGCCCCACATCTCTTCTCCGAGTCAGTTCCCCATCCTTTACAGGAGGAAAAAGCTGTCATAGGGGTTAAGTTAAATCTAGTGATATATGGGCTGAGATACAGGAAAAGTAGGTTGTTACACACTCAGTATATACAAGCAGAAATAGGGCAAAAAGCCCATTTTTTCAGTAGGCAGCGGCAACAAGGAGTTATGGGTCAGGCAGGCCCAATCCTTAGAATTAGGACAGGATTTGAATTTGGGTCTGCCAAGCCCAATTATTATTTTAATTGCTTTCTTGTGTCTTGTTATTAACTTTGAAGTATTTGTGAATTCTTACACTAACATTAATTTATTGTTTATGTTGTTTATTTGTTTAAATCTAATTAATTTCCCCATGAGTCACTATTTATGTTAGCTCTTGGATTTTCTTTTCTTTCATACTTAGCAGCTTCGAATTTCAATACTCCAAAACTTTAAAAATTGGTTAAGTTATCAGGTTGAACAAATTCTGGTTAAGTCTTAAACCCTTTTGGAATTTCTTTTAAAGCTTTTTAGTCAATTTTTCAAAAGTTGGTCAATTTTTTAAAATCAGTCAATTTGTAAAGTTAGTCAAAAATGTCTTAATCGTTGGTCAATTGCATTAGTCAAAAATGTGTTAATCATTGGTTAACTGCAAGTTAGTGGTTATTTTCGAGTGATTAATGTCTTTTCAAAAATGGAAATTGAACCCTTATCTGTCTGGAAAAATTCTTTTAGACTTTTATTTTGAGTTTTAAAATTTAAATTAGTTTTTTCTTAATTTTTCTTAAAAAATTAAGTGGCGACTTTGTTTAATTTTGAAATTTTGGTTTTTACTTAAATTAATTAAGTAATAAAGCATATTTTTGAAATTAAAGTCATTTTTTCAAATGAACATTTATATATTAATTAAAAGTACGAAGACTCCTAGAAATGTTTCTTCCATTAAAATATTTTGCTTTGGACAAAATCGATTTTTAACTATTTTTCTTTATTATTATTTTATTATTTATTTATTTAGTTTCAAGATTCACTTTGGTATCAAAATTTCTTTATATTTATAATTCACTCTTGATTTAGGACTATTCTATATAAATAATTGCCTAAATTATGAAGGATGGAGGAAACATATTACAAAAATTTTGATTATCAAATATTTTGTTAATAAAAGTATGTAATATAATACATTTAAAAGAAAAAGATTAATTAAAATTATATTGAAACACTAAACTACTCCCTTTATATTGAGGAGTATTTTTAAAATTAAACTTTAATCAATTAATTATTTAACTCCTAACTATTCAACTCTAAATTATTATTTTATTTATTCATACACCATTAACATATGTGTATACTTATATATCTTTTATACTATATTTAAAGTGTGAAGGCCGTTAATAATATTGTTTGAACTTTTTGTCCTTCATTAAACAATTTCACTTTATATAAAATTATCTTTTTACCAATTTTGTTCTATTAATATATTATTATTTTAGTATTATTTAATATTGACTATAATAAGTGTATTAAAAATTAAAAGAAAAAGATTTCTTATTAAGGTGAAAATTCTACTTCGAGAACTTTTTTTCAACTAGATTTGATCAAAAAATTATTAAAAGACTTTCAAAATAATAAGCAAAATTGCCCAAAAATATAAGGCAAAAGTTAGGTAAACATTGCCTCTTTAATGTCCCATTCGAAAGGACGTCAAGGAACAATCAAACAACTATCCAAATAATTATTTAGGAGTCTTCGTCCCTATTTTTTTTTTCCCATTTAATTTGTATCTTCTTCACAATTAGCTTTTCTTTTATAGGCTCCAACCCGTAAGCATATGTCAACCTTCGTTTTAAGTTCATTGCTTCTAAGTGTTGTTTTTGTTTTGACCTTAATTTAATTATGTGATTTTTCATGTGTGTTTGTGGTATTTTGTGATTTTATCTTTAATTTTATTTAAATAGGTTCATATTCTTTAATTGTCTGTTTACTAGGTTGTAACTTCACTCCAAAAGAATGTGATGAAACTGAAAATTTCAAGTCAAATTCTAAATTTGATCAAAAACTAACTACTGAAATATATCTTCAATCGACTTAACTTATAATTTTATTTTATTTTTTGTTTTCAAAAATTGGTCAACATTAATCTAAGCATTGTAATTGATAAAACTACTTAATGTTTCTTTTTTTAATTATTAGAATTATGATATCATTATTATAATAGTGTTGCATACTACATTATCTGAAATTCTTTTTACAACGAGGCTAAAAAATATTATCGGGATATATGTATATATTATTATTTCTATAAATTATTTACATGATTTTTTGCACAAGCAACTTTAATTGTCATTAAATTAACTATTATCCTAATATGAGAATTTTAAATTTATTAAAAAATTTATTTGATCTAGATAAGAAATCATAGTATTTAACAATTCTAAATTAATCAAAATTTTAATTCGTACAAAGGAATATTGCTCAGCCTTAATAGTCACATTTGTAAGATCTAATTCTGAATTGTAACTCCATGAAAAATGGGAATAAAACTTCAGCTTATCCATGACATAACTTTAGATAGAATGACGTGAAAGCATAGGTTATAAAATTAATAAATAGTTGAATTTTGAATCAAGAAAATACTCTAATTTATCAAAATTATGTTTATAGTGAATTATTTATTTTTTCATAAATTCTTAATTAAACTTAATTTTTTTCCGTAATATTTGTTACTAGATGAGGTTCACGCCTTGATCAAGTGCAAAGCGCGTACAGTAAGACTAGTATTAATTAAAAGCGTGAAGGCCCTTAGAAATGTTGTTTGAACTTTTTATCCTTCATTAAAAGACTTCTCTTTCGAAAAAATTGTATTTTCACCCTTTTTTAATTATTATATTATTATTTTAATAATATTAAATACTAAATATTATAAATATATTTAAAACTAAATGAAGAAAGATTACATCAAAATTCTATATAATCCTTTTCCAACTAAAATAGACTTGATTAAAAAAAATATCAAAAAGTTTAAACAATAGGCAAAAAAACAATTTAAATAAAGGGGTCCAAAAAGGATTTAAAAAACAGGCAAACAAATTTTTCCAAAAACGTTGCGAATTTACAAGGAATCTGAATTCTAATCCTAATCAAGTTCCAATATTAAGTCCTAATAATTCTTGAAGTTCAAAAGATTTGAGAAAGCGATGTAGCAAATAAGTAATTAAAAACTATGAAAATAATTGTGTATAATTTTATTGATTGACATCATACATTATTTTTCTTAATTTACTATTTTATCTTTTATGTATTTAGTTTCATTATTCAT
>JAOTQR010114246.1:0-25270 GCA_025774065.1 Solanum ossicruentum | reverse complement strand
GGGAGGGGGAGGGGTGGTATGCCCATTAACCAATTAAGGGGTTGATACCTCAATCACTTTGGATAAGGGTGGTCATGCCCATCAACCAATTGGGGGTTTGATTCCTCAATCACTTGGGGGGGTGGTCTTGCCAATCAACCAATTGGGGGGTTGATTCTTCAATCACTTGGGACGGGGGTGGTCATGCTGTCAACTAATTAAGAGGTTGATACCTCAATCACCATGGATGGTAGGGTGTAACAACCATCAACCAATTGAGGGGTTGATTCCTCAATCACTTCCAAGAGGTGGTCTACCTTAGACTCCAACTACTAAGTTTGCTTGGTTTATGACGATGGTCATTTCTTACACATATACTATGTTTCTATATAAGTATGTTTTACTTTAAACATTGATAATGCATCCATGTTTCCAATGCACTATCTCTTACTTACGATTATGCATTTTGTTATCTATCTATTGTTGCATTGCATCATACATACTTAGTACATTCAAACGTACTAACGCATACTCTTTGTCTACAAGATGTTACCATGTAGGAATTGAAGCTCCTCAGGATCATCCTCATCCTCCCTGTGGCTAGTACTATCTTCTTAGATCAAATTTGGTGAATCCACAACTTTGGGGATGATATCTCTTGTTCTTATGCTATTTAAAGACTCTCATTATCTGATTGTATGCTTTTGACTATAAGAGTGAGCCCAGAAAGTTGCCTTGGCCCCCAATCCTATCTATGTAATAAAGTTGTTGTTGGAATCTTATGATATTTATCTATGCCATTGGATTGTTATGTTCCTATGATTTTGAGGATGTCCCTTAGCCCTGTATTCCCTCTTTCACTATATTTTATTGTAGTTTTATTGCTTTTGTGAACAAGGATGTGTAATGATATGCTAAGAGGCTTATTTGGGGTCCCTTCTGGTTCCCATTCACCGTGTCATGTGTAGGCCCTAAGCTTGGATGTGACAATCATAGACCCAACAACTACTACTTGGAATCCGTGGCATGGCACACCCTTGGTGAGGTGGTCGAGGTATCTACCCCTCAACATGGTAGTACGGGCATGGAAGCCCACAAGAAGGTGGTCAAGGTATCTATCCCTCTACATGGTAGTACGAGCATGGCACCCTACAACAAGGTGGTCAAGGTATCTACACCTCAACATGGTAGTACGGGTGTGGCACCCACTGACAAGGTGTGGTCAACTTACAACAGTATAGATACTTTCAATGAATTCAATATATACATACAATTTCTTAATCATCATAAAGTCACTTGACTTATAAACCATGTAGCAGACCATCTATAGCTCAAGATATTTTATCAAGCACTTGGCATGTGTGCAATGCTAGTTCAAAATCATGCAATTCAAGAGTGAAATAATGTGAGAAAACTTAATGTAATTCAACCCACCAACTCATATTAAAACCCTCATGTAAGATACTTTGAAATCAATCAACAAATATCATAATAGATCATAGTTTCATTGCTTAAAATATGCATAGTCAGAATAGACAAACCATCTCATAGTATACAACAACAACAACAACATACCTAGTAAAATCCCACAAGTGGGGTCTGGTGAGGGTAGAATGTACGCAGACCTTACCCACTACCATAAAAGTAGAGAGGTTGTTTCTTGGGAACCCTCATCTCAAAATTCATAAGCAAGAAAGAACTAGAAATGACAAAAGGAAGGGAAGGGGACAGAAAAGAGCGACTAATAATGACAATATGTAAATAAGATAAACTGACACATAATATGATAGGTAGTGCGAACACAAGACAAAAAAAGCACCTAACCCTACCATTAGCCTGCTACTCTAATTCGTGACCTCCATATTTTTTTATCTAAGGTCATGTCCTCAATAAGATGAAGTTCCGCCATATCATGTATAATCACCTCCCCCTAATACTTCTTTGGTCTACCTCAACCACTCCGAGTATCTCCCAAAACCAACCTCTTGCACCTCCTAACAGGATCATTGGTACTCCTTCTCTGCACATGTCCAAACCATCGCAGTCTTGCTTTCCTCATCTTTTCAGCCACCGGGGCCACCTCTAGCTTCTCCAGGATGGTCTCATTCCTAACCTTGTCACTCCTGGTGTGACCACACATCTATCTCAGCATCCTCATCTCTACGACATGCATCTTCTGAACATGTGCCTTCTTAATTGGCCAATACTCCACTCCATACAACAACGATGGTCTAACCACCATTCTGTAAAACTTACCTTTGAGCTTAGGTCGTATCTTCTTGTCACACAATACTCCAGAGGGAAGCCTCCATTTAGTCCATGTTTCCCCAATATAGTTTGTGACATCATCGTTGATATCGCCATTACTCTGAATGATGGACCACAAATACTTAAAGTTTTCTCTCTAGGGGATAGGTTAAATGGCAAGCCTCACATCAGAGTTTGCCTCATCCCTCTCAACACTGAATTTTCACTCTAGGTATTCAGTTTTGAAATATGTAGACATGTGTTTTCAATCAACATTTCGTAAAACCCCAACATAGTTTGTAATCATAATTCAAATAAGTGATACCCATAATTAATACAACTTGAAAACATACCTCAAATTTTTGGATTTCCTTGATGTAGACTTGCAGGAGACTTGAAGCTTGAAGGGAGTTCTTGAGATCTAAAATTAAGCTTAGGACACTTGAATTTGGATGAAATATTTGGTTAAGTGTTAGAGAGGTTTTTGAGAGGGTCTTTAGTGATATAGAGTTGAAAATGGCTAAGTACAGATGTTTTCACGTATAAGTAAAAATGGCTAAGTACAAATGTTTTCATGTATAAGTGGGCATGGGGTTATGACACCAAGTCCCTTGGGCCAAAACAAAATTTTCAAGAAAAATTAACACTGATCCGCGCCCCTGGTGAGTCGCGGCCAGGGCACGGATCGCCACTGGAATCCAATTTTTTGAAAAATGATTTTTCACTGAGGGTCCTCTAAAATCAGAGTTATATCAATTCCCTACTCAATTTTTCCCCTGATCACGAATATGAAGTCAACTTTTCGATATCATACAAGAATTTTGAGATATATAAAAATTACGATTATGAGTATTTCCAAGACACATTTTCAGGCGTTTTTGGGGCGTGTCAATATCTCCTCCTTAGGAACATTCATCCTCAAATGTCAAAGAAATGTACAAAAGAGAAGTAATCATGATCATTTCAGTCCAATATGAATACAACAACTGCATTTGAACATCATTTTCAGAATCTCAACATAAATGTCAAAATTACCATAAATTTGTTACCATGATCATGAATGCATAAAAAATGGCATAAGGGCTGAAATGTAAGACTTAAAATCATATAGGGGATTTAAATTAGTATCTAAGGCTTGAGTAGAGTGAAAGAAGTATAGATATCTCTTTCTCATATCTGCCTCGGCTTCCCATGTGGCACTTTCAACTTGTTGATTTCTCCAAAGAACCTTGACGGAAGCTACATCCTTGTTTCTCAACCTCTTCACTTGTCTATCAAAATTTTCTATCGGGACCTCCTCATAAGTCAAATTATCTTCTACAATGCTCATAACATCCAAAGTATAGCACTAGGGTCACCCACGTACTTTCTCAACATCGATACATGGAAGACCGGATGAACCATATTCATATCAATGGGCAACTCCAACTCATAGGCCACCTTACCAATCCTCCTCAAAACTATATAAGGACCTACATACCTTGGGCTCAATTTAGCCTTCTTGCCAAATTGCACTATACACTTCATAGGTGAGACTTTCAAGTAAAACCAATCACCAACCTTAACTTAAGATCTCTTTTCCTCACATTGGAATAGGACTTTTGTTTAGTTTGGGCTGTTTTCAAGCTTTTCCTAATCAACCTCACCTTATCCAAGGCCTACATGAAGAATACCAAACCTAGCAAGGCCATTTCATCCACTTCAAACCACCCAATCGGTGATCTACAACGCCTCCATAAAGAGCTTCAAAAGGAGCCATACCAATGCTTGAGTGATAGCTATTATTGTAAGCAAACTCAATGAGTGGAAGATGTTTATCCCAACTACCCTTAAACTCCAAAACACAAGCTCTAAACATATCCTCAAAAGTATGGATAGTTCTCTCAGCTAGGACATCTGTTTGAGGGTGAAAGGTCATACTAAGCTTAACCTTCATACCAAGACCTCTTTTGAAGGACCTCTAAGAATGAGAAGTGAATTGAGCACCACAATCCGAAATGATAGACAAAGGTACCCCATGCAATCTAACCAACTCATGAATGTACAATTTGGCATACTCTTTGACACCATAAGTAGTTTTGACCAGTAGGAAATGAGCTGACTTTGTCATTCTATCAACCACAACCCAAATAGAATACAAATGCTTTCTAGTCTTAGTCAACCCAGCCACAAAATCCACGTTGATTTCCTCCCACTTCCAAGTAGGAATCTCTATATCTTGGGCTAGGCCACCTGACCTTTGATGTTCGGCTTTCACTTGTTGGCAATTGTGACATCCAGATATGAACTTGGCAATATCCCTCTTCGTACCACCCCACCAATACACTTCCCTCAAATCTACATACATCTTTGTTGAACCGAGGTGAATAGAATAGGAAGAATTATGAGCCTCATCTAAAATATTCTTTCTCAAGTAATCAACATTATGCACACACAATCTACCTTTGTACCTAAGAGCACCATCTCCCCCTTGGGAGAAAACCTCCACTTTACCATGTCTCACCAAGGCCTTCAACTCAGCAAGGTAGGGTCAAGATCTTGTTTTGCCTTTACCTCCTCAATTGAGGAAGACTTAGCACCATCAATAACCACTACACCACTATTATCAACTTCTTCCAACCTAACCCCCAATCTAGCCAACCGATGGACCTCTCTAGTCACCCCTTTGCCACCATCATCAACATGAGCTAGGATACCCATAAACACTCTACTTAGAGCATCGGTCACAATATTACTTTGCTGGGGTGATAATGCACACTCATATCATAATCTTTATGGAGTTCTAACCACCTTGTTTCTCTCGAGTTAAGATCTTTTTGGGTGAGTACATATTGGAGACTCTTATGATTGGTAAACACTTCAACATGGACCCCATACAAGTAGTGATGCCAAATTTTCAAAGAAAATACCATGGCCACCAATTCAAGATCATGGGTGAGATAATATTTCTCATGCACTTTAAGTTTTCTAGAGGCATATGCTATCACTTTACCACTTTGTATCAAAACACACCCCAAACCAATTCTTGAAGCATCATAATTTTCAACAAACCCTTCAACCCTTCTGGTAGAGACAAAATAGGAGCGGAGATAAGCTTATCTTTCAATGTTTTGGAAACTCTTTTCACACTCATCGATCCACAAAAATTTCTCCTTCTTTTGGGTCAACTTAGTCATAGGAGAAGCAATAGAAGAGAACCCATTTACAAACCTCCTGTAATAACCCGCCAAACCCAAGAAACTTCTAATATCCGATGGAGTTAAAGCTCTAGGCTAATTTCTAAGCTCCTCCGTCTTCTTAGGATTCACCTTAATGCCATCCTCTGACACTACATGCCCTAGTAAAGCAACCAATTTCAACCAAAACTCACATTTTTCATATTTAGTATACAACTTCTCCTCCATCAAGATTTGCAATACCACCCTCAAATGATTCACATGCTCCTCCTCACTATGGGAATAAATCATGATATCATCAATAAAAACCACTATTAACAAGTCAAGGTAGGGTTTAAAGACCCTATTCATGAGATCCATGAATATAGCCGGTGCATTAGTCAACCCAAAGGACATCACCACAAACTCAAAGTGCCCATACCTAGTCTGAAAAGTCATCTTGGGAATGTCATACTCCCTCATATTCACTTGGTGATACGCAGACCTAAGATCAATCTTGAAGAAGTGACAAGCCCCTTGAAGTTGATCAAAAAGGTCAGCAATCCTTAGTAGAGGGTACTTGTTCTTTATGGTGACTCTATTAAGTTGTCTGTAATCAATGCACATTCTAAGAGAACTATCTTTCTTCTTCATAAATAACACTGGTGCACACCAAGGGGACTTGGCCTTATGAAACCTTTTCCTAACAAATCCCTCAATTGCTCCTTCAACTTTGCCAAGGCCAAACCGTAAGTAGGAATAGAAATGGTTGAGTATCGGGAAGAGGGTCTATACAAAAATCTATTTCTATTTCAGTAGAAACATGGGCAAGCTCATCGGGAAAGACACCAGGAACTCACTAACCACCGAAACCAACTCTATAGGAAGGACTTTGGACTCAACATCCATAACCCTCACATCACAACTTTCCCACTTAAGGACGGGCTCATTTAAGACAAGAAATGAATCTACCCTTGACCACCACATCACAACTTTCCCACTCAAGGACGGGCTCATTAAGGAATTGGAATCTAACCTTATGGGTTTTACAATAAATATAAGCATAATATGCATGAAACCAGTCCATCCCAAGAATGACATCAAAATCCAACATATCTAACTCCACAAAATCACAAGGCAAGATTTTATACAAAATGAACACAGGTTAATTTCTATAGACTCTTTTAGCAACAATAGACTCATTAATGGAGGTAGACACTTCATAGGGTTCACACAATAATTTGGGGCTAAGATGAAGCTTTCTGGCAAAAAAAAGGAGTAAGAAAAGAAAGAGTGGTACCCAGGCCTATCAAAACATACACATCAAAATAAAAATCCTTTAACATACCTGTAAAGCACCACACAAATTGTAGTGACCCCTAGAGGGTATGGCTGAGGATGTCGATGATCATTCCCATGGTTCTGAGAAACCTATGGAGAATCAACAATCTTGTGGCCCATCTTGCCACACCAAAAGCATGCACCCGTGTTCCTCCAACATATGCCACTATCATTTTCCCCACATGTTAGGCACCTAGGATGGGCCACTCCATCCTTGTCACTAGGCTTAGCATATGAAAGCCTACCTTTAAGTTGATCCATTCTTCTCCCTTTATTCGAGGCGACGGGGCAATCGCTCATCTTATGCCCAACACCGCCACACTTGAAACAACTCGAAACTCCCGCCAAACACTCCCGTTAATGCTTCTTGCCACACTCTTGACAACTGGCGAAATGGATACTTTGTTGTTATATTTAGGAATCGATAGGCTAGTATAAGATGAGGCACCACCAACTTGGGCCCTCTTAGCCTCACTCTCCCTCCTCTTATCCTTTGATGTCTCAGGAGCACCCACTTGTTTATTGAGTTGAGCAGTTACAATCATGGCCAATAACCATAGAGCATTACGAACCTCTGCATTCAACATATCACCATTGGGAAGTTGACTCCCAAATGAGAGATGGTCACCTCCTTGTCTACCATTCTGAGTAGCTTGAGAAATATACTGAAACGTAATGGTTAGGGATCAGTAATAAGCCTTAAGTGACTTAGCTTTGCCGCATGACATAGATCATGAAGAAGGGAAACATTTCGTAAAATGCCTCATAGCCTCTTACTCATAGTTGTGGTGCACTTCACAACCATGACCAAGACTCTAATCGACGCGGTGTGTTGGATTCTGAGGACCATTAACAACCCATTGCTCTGACACCAAGTTTGTCACAACCCAAGCCTAGGGCCTATACGGGACATGATGAATGGGAGCCCAAAGGGACCCAAACAAGCATCTTAACATATCATATACACATCCTTGGTCGCGGAAGAAAAATAGCAATAATAAGAGATATTAATAAGGACAAAGGGACTAAGGAAAGTCTTGATATTTTTAAAGTATAAAGAGTCAAAACTCAAAGCAGAAGTATATCAACTATTCCAATAACACCTCTAAATATAGATTGGAGCGGGGGCCAAGACACTTTCCAAGCTCACTCGCATAGTATCAAATGATCAACATAAAGAGACATCAAAAGTAGAGTTGCATAGCTAGTATCCCCAGATCTCAGGACTCACCATAGCTTATCTTCCAAAGCACCAAACTAGCCACGTGGAGGAATATTAGGAGGTGTTTCGGTTCCTATATGGTAACATCATGTAGGCATAGGGTGTGTTAGTACGTTTGAATATACTATGTATGTAGGATGCAATGCAATAAGTCATAAGGAAACATAGTCAAAATGCATAGCCATAAGCAATGGATAAGTATAATATTAATATGGCATGCATGATCAATGTTTGAGGTGAAATATGGTTGAAAATCATATAACTTGTAAATATAGGTTACATGTGTAGGAAGAGATCATTATTATAGACCAAGCAACTACTACTTAATCTATGGCATGGCACCCCCTCGGTGTGGTGGTCGAGGCACCTACCCCTCAACATGGAAGTACGGGCATGGCACCCCCGCAAGGTGATCAAGGTATCTACCCCTCAACATGGTAGTATAGACATGGCACCCCTCGACTAGGTGGTCAAGGTATCTACCCCTCAACATGGTACTACGGGCATGCCACCCCCCGATAAGGTGGTCAAGGTATCTATCTCTCAACATGGTAGTAGGAGCATGGCACCCCCCGACAAGGTGTGGTCAACTTGCAACACTATAGATACTTTTCATGAATTCAATACATAAATACAATCTCCTAATCATCATAAAGTCACTTGACTTATAAACCATGTAATAGACCATCAATAACTCAAGAATCCTTGTCAAGACATTTTATCAAACACTTGGCAGGTGTGTAATGCTAATTGAAAATCATGCAATTCAAGAGTGAAATAATGTGAGAAAAACTTAATGTAAATAATCCCACCAACTCATAGGAAAACCCTCATGTAAGATACTTTGGAATCCATCATCAAATCTCATAATAGATCAAAGTTTCATAGCTCAAAACATGCATAGTCACAATAGATGAACAATCTCATAGTATAAGCTTGAAATAGGTAGACATGTGTTTTCGATCAACATTTCATAAAACCCCAACATAGTTTGTAATCATAATTCACAATAAGTAATATACATAAGTAATACAACTTGAAAACCTACAATTTTCATCAAAAAGGAAGGTTGGGCACCATGGTGAAAGGACCCAATGGTTGAAACCCACATACCTCAAATTTGGAGATTTTTTTGATGTAGAATTGACAGAGACTTGAATTTTGAAGGGAGTTCTTGAGATATGGAATTAAACTTGGAACACTTGAATTAGGATGAAAATATTTGGTGAAGTGTTAGAGAGGAATTTGAGAGGGTCTTGAGTGATATAGAATTGAAAAATGGCTAAGTATAGGTGTTTTCACGCATAAGTGGGCATGAGGCTATGATCCCAAGGCCTTTGGGCTGAAACAGAATTTTCAAGAAAATTAAGACTGATTCGTGCCCCTAGTACGTTGCGGCCTGTGCGCGGATCGCCACTGGAATTCGATTTTTTTGAAAAATAATTTTTCACTACGGGTCCTCTAAAATCAGGAATATACACACTTCTCATTCAAGTTTGTCCTGATCGTGAATATTAAGTCAAATTTTCAATACCACAGACAGATTTTGAGATATATGAAAATTACGATTATGGGCATTTTGAGGCACACTTTCACGTTCTTTTGGGACGTTTCACGTTCTATTCAAACTTAAGATGGAAAACTAATCCCTTTCTATGATTTCAAGTCTTAAGTTTCAGTCATTATGTCATTTTGCATGCATTCATGTTTATGGTGACAAGTTTATGGTGACTTTTAACACTCATATTGAGATTCTTGTAAAACAATGTTTAAATGAATTTGTTGCATTCATGTAGGGCTGAAAACTTCATGAATACTCTCTTATGCACGTTTCTTTAACATTTGTGGACGAATGATCCCAAGGGGAGATATTGAAACGCCCCAAAAATATGCTTTGGAATGCACATTATTATAATTTCAATATATTCAAAATCCTTGAGTGATATAAAAAATTCAACTTCATATTCTTGATCAGGGGGCAAAATAGAGTGGAAAATGGGTATAACCTTAATTCTAGAGGACCCGTAGTGAAAAATAATTTTTGAAAAATTTCAATTTCCAGTGGTGATCTGCGCCCTGGCCGCAACGCACCAGGGGGCGCCTATCGGTGTTAATTTTCTCCTGAAATTTTGTTTCAACCACAGGGCCTTGGGTCATAGTCCCATGGCCACTTATGCGTAAAAAAACCTATACATAGCCATTTTTCAACTCTATGTTACTCAAGACCCTCTCAAAACCCTCTCCAACACTTAATCAAATATTTCATACAAATTCAAGTGTCTCAAGCTTAATTTTGGGTCTGAAGAACTCCTTTCAAGATTCAAGACTCCATTAAGTCTACATCAAGAAGGTATGTGGGTTCTAACCATTGGGTCCTTTCACCCATGGTGCCCAATATTCCTATCTTATGGAAATGCATATTTTCAAGTTGTATTATTTATGGATATATTTCATTATTGATTATAAGCATGAAATATGTTGGGGTTTTATAAAATTTTGATTAAATATGCATGTCTATCTATCTCAAGTTATATTATAGGTTGGTTTTGTCTAATAAAACTATGTATGTTTTGAGCTATGAAACTATGATCTATTATGAGATTTGATGATGGATTTCAAGGTATCTCACATGAGGGTTTTGCAATATGCTGGTGGGTTGATTTCCATTGAGTTTTCTCACATGATTTCACTCTTGAATTGCATGATTTTTAATAAGCATTACACACCCACCAAGTATTTGATAAAATATCAAATCAAGAGTTGTCGATTCTTTACATGGTTTATAAATCAAGTGACTTATGATGATTAAGGACCTATACATATGTATTGAATTCATGAAGGTATCTATGATTTTTACAAATTACACAAGTTATCTCATGTATCATGTTTGGTTTACTGTGGTTAGTAGACAACACCTTGTCGAGGGGGTGTCAAGCCTCGGTCACCTTGTCGTGGGGTTATCATGCGTCATTCACCTTTTCGAGGGGGTGCCATACCTCGATCACCCTGTCGGGGTGTCAAGCCTCGATCACCTTGTCGATGGGGTGCCATGCCTCGGTCACCTTGTCGAGGGGGTGTCAAGCCTCGGTCACCTTGTCGAGGGGGTGTCAAGCCTCGATCACCTTGTCAAGGGGGTGTTATGCCTTGAATTCCAAGTTATAGCCCACTCAGCTTATGTTGGTTAAGATCCCTCCCCACATATTTATTATGTATGTGCAAGTTGAATGATTTACAAGCATGTTTTACTTCAAGCATTGACCATGCATGCCATATTAAGATCTCACTTATCTATTGCCTATTACTATGCATTTTGACTATATTGGCTTATATCTTTTTGCATTGCATCCCACATACCTAGTACATTCAAACGTTATTAATGCATACTCTATGCCTAAATGATTTTACCATGTAGGAACCGGAGCTCCTTTTGACCCTTCTCCACATGGCTAGTTTCGTTCTCCAAGAAAGCTTTAGTGAGTCCTCAACTCCGAGGATGATATCTACTTTATTTCATGCTATATTAAGGCCTATTTCTTATGTTGGATCCTTATTATTATGAGGGTGAGCCCCAGAAGTGTCTTATTCCCCAGTCCATTCCAAGTTAGAGGTGTCGTTAGATATTATGATGTATTTATACTTATGAGCTTTACTATTATATTTTGTTTATATTCAAGAATTCTCTTAGTCTCACTTCCAATTTTATATATTTCTTGTTGTTGTTTACTTTGCTTCTCTGACCAAGGATGTGTGATTGATATGCGAAGAGGCTTGTTTGCGTCCCTTTGGGTTCCCATTTGCCATTTCACGTCTAGGTCCTAGGCTTAGGTTGTGACACCTTAGAGATGATAAAAGTGGCGTCCACAATCAGGTACACAATTGAGACACGAGATTTGGTGCACTGATGAAAAGAGCTAAGAGCAGGGTGTAACCGAGAAAAATAGCTAAATTGTGAAAATTAAGAGAGAAGATGAATTGTGTTATGATTTCTGAACAGCTCTTAGGCAAAACAGTTGCGTATGAACCTGATTTAGGGGATTGCAGCAGAAAAATAATACACCCTCTCCTAGTTTTCAAATTAATAATTCAATTAATTATGTTGCAGATGATGTGGAAAATAGTGTCACGATGGTGTTGGAAGCTAAAGTGTCAATGATGCGAGACTTGATGCTAAAGATACCAGAGAAATTAGCCTTGGAGAAAAATTTGAATGAAAATCAATGTTCTAGAGAGCATTTCCATACATCATATCATATCATATCATATATTAATAAAAGTCGGAAGCACCAAAGTGAAAAGTTGAATTACCATTTTATTCTTATACTAAACAAAAAATATTATAAAATATATATAATAAAATAGCAATGAATTCCTAATAAATGACAAATAAAACTAATATATTATTTTTCACTTAAAAGGGTAATTTAACTACACTTAGCTAGCAAGAGTCTTTCACCTTCCTATCCAATCAACTTTAATTTATGATATAACCTTGCACATCTCACATTTAGTTTTTTTTTTTGTTCTTTTAGCTTTCGACCATTTAAACTTTTGATATACTTTACCATTATATACTGCAAAGTTCATTGCCTTTTCTCTAATTCTATCTTTGTCAATTTTCTTTTATCATCTTTTGTCAGAGGAGATGAAACACGCACAAAAAAAGTGCTCCTCCTTTGGGTATTCTTTCTTTATTTTTTTCAGGACCATTCTCTTCGGTATTCATATCCATTTGATCCTTTTTCATATGGACTATTATTTATCTGTAGCTTGTTTGGTTATTGTTGTGTCAGTAATACATTTTTGGTAACATTTTCTTATGTTTTCATTTGATATCGGTATTAGAGCTTGATTAATCTAAATTTTCGCCGGATAGAGTCCAGTCGGGTGTAATGCTTCATAACTAAATTTTTTATACCCAGGAGTTGAAATAAAGTCTTTTGATTAAGAAATGCACCACATCCTCTGATATCATGAGTATATAATTTAATAGATGCATTGAATATATTATATTAATGACTATCATTCTATTGTTATCTATTTTTTTGTGTGTGTGTATGTGTGTGTGTGTGTATGTGTGTGTGTGTATATCTTATTCCTTATATACTTTTTCTATTATGTTGCTATTTTAACAGTTGAATTGATTTCATGTTTTTTGCCTCTGTTATGTATTTTTTTTATCTTGTAGTGATTAGATATATATTGATTGTTTATTGTATTTGTATATTTCATTAAATAATTGCACATAGGTAAATTATTTTATATAATTTCTTATAGTTTCTGTGACGCCCCGGGAGTGTACCATAGATGTGACTGGCACTCGAAGACTATTGCTAGTCCCCAAGCGGACCACCTAGTTCATTGTCATCGTTCTATCCATTCACATGCGGAAGGTTCAATAAAATAATAAGTTACCATAAGATAATATGTATAAATATCTCAAAGAAAGGAATGGGAGTCAACAAGCCCAACACTGTCCATCAACCGTCTATGTCTACGAAGCCTCTATAACTAACATCTAAGAAGGCACCATGATAGGCCATGGTTGCCACGGTCAAAGAAATGATAATATAAAAAGAAATAATAATCATCCTCCAAATGTTGGGGAGGACTCACCACAGTCTGAAATCAAAGATCTGAACATTAACGATTGGGTTGATGAAGTCCTCTATCTACAGAATCTGCATCATAAAACGGTGCAGTGCCAAAAGGGCATTAGTACGTGGAATGTACAGTATATAAAATGGGCTAAAGTAAATGGAACAATGTAACAATTACTCATCAACCACTCAACCTCACATCAGAGTATAGGATCGAGCTCTATCACCTCGCTATCCACCAAAACATCAAGTAATCACATCACATCAGAGTTCTATCATCAGGAGACCAATCTAGGAGTTTCTTGGACCTACACCTACCACCTATGAGCCAGTGGTGGTACAACAAAGCAATGTCATTGTGGCATCCGCCCAGTATCGTGCCGGGGTAAAAGGGCATACATCAGGGGTGTATAATAGTAAGTCTTCTTTTGGGACTAAGGAAACATCCGTTCTCACGGTCCAATCCTCTGCTACACTGACCACGTAGGTAATAAGTGCGAGTAGGACTCACTCTTACTCATTTTTGGTGCTCAATACTCCTCCCAGGACTCGACATGCTCATAAGTCTATTAGTTCATCAAGGATTTCCATCACTCAACCTCTACGGGCAAGACTATCCTCTCAAATTCAAGGGAATATATTCATCCAATTCTATTAATATTGTTTCCATCTATCACAAGCATCAACACACATCAACTTAGGACACAAACTCAGTCGAACATCACATTCAGACACTCAAGGCTCTAGACATCCCCCTAAGTTCATTAATCGAGTCTTTATAGAGAGATTTTATAAGGGTTAAATCACAATCACATAATAATGTAGGTATACAGTAATCTTTAAACATGATGATAATCAACTTAAGATATAAAAATATAATTTAAAGAACATATTCAAGAATTAGAGACACTATTCAAGAATTAAAGGTATAATTCAAGAAAATTTTCAAGAAATCATTATTCAAGACTCTAATTATCAATCTTGCATCCTAACTTTACATTGGGGCACATGCAAGAACAATCTCATACTTTTGGGTAACTTTTACATATAACTTCACATTAGTGCACATGGAAGAACAATCCCATACTTTTGGGTAGCCTTTACATACCTGGTACTTGAGAATTCTCAACTTCTTTCAAGAATCTATGACCTGGACTTGGAACCCTTAACACTTTCTTCTTCACCTCTCTCAGAAAATACGTTTTTCCTTAGAAACAATATGGGTTTTGAAACCATTTCGTATGAAATACCCTTTAAAAAGTCCTTTTGGGGGTATTAAAATTTATTAGGATGGACAAAATTGCCCTTTCCGAAATAAAAGAGAAAAAAGTTAAAACTGGTACACTAATGCACGTCGCAAAGGAGGTGCACACTTGTGTATTTTGTGAAATTTTCCAAAAACCTAACTCTTGTCAAAAAATGAAAAAATAGCAAAGTGTTGCTCTGTATTCTGTTCGCGTCACACCTAGGATGCTGATAAACATTATATTTTTATCAATTACCAAAAGACTATTTTTCACTCTGGTTGCTCTTAAATCGTGTCGAGACCATTTTCTGATTTGATTTTTCGTGCTAATCGCAAATCTGGTCTCGGATTTCCCATCGAAGTTTTAGAAGACGCACTGTGTCCATAATTACATTTCAGAGGTATTTCAGTAATTTCTCGTGGTGTTACATCATCCCCCTTTACGATCATTCATCCTTGAATGATGAGTAAGGGTAGAATAAATGCACAAATAACCTCAAATCTCATCTCATTCCTCACTCGAGAACTCTCGAATCCTCACCGTCCATCATCTATCTATCTCTGTCTTAGCCTCGAGAACGGGATAAGGCAAAGGCTTCAACTCAAAGAAAGAAAACATTTAAAAGTGTTAAGGATAAGAATATCCACCTTCAACATCATCATCATGTAGCACGAATCCATGTGGGTATTTTAGTTTCATCACTTCCTTAGCTTCCCACGTGGCTTCTTCAACAAATTGATTCCCCCATAAGACTTTAACGGATGAAATCTCTTTGTACCTCATAAGTCTCTTTATTCCTCATATTACGAACTTGTCAGTCAAGGATCTGGACTGGAATTTCCTCATAAGACATGCTATCCATAAGTCCCATACTCTCCACAGGAATCGCTAAGGCTGGATCCCCGAAACACTTTTTTTAGCATAGATACATGGAACACCGGGTGAACTCCATCTATATTGGTAGGCAAGTCTAACTCATAAGCGACTTTCCCAATCCTCCTTACAATCTGGTATGGTTCGATATAATGGGGACTCAGCTTCCCCTTCTTGACAAGTTGCATGACACCCTTCATGGGTGATACATTTAGGTATACCCAATCATCTACTTAGAACTCCAAGTCTCTTCTTCTCACATATGTATATGATGTCTGGCGACTCTGGGTTGTCTTCAACCTTTACCTGATGACCTTCACTCTCTCTATAGACTGGTGTACGAGATAAGGCCTAATCAACTCAGCTTCACCCACCTTGAAGTAGCCAATCGGAGATCTACATCTCCTCCTTTATAATGCCTCATATGGGGCCATATGAATGCTGGCGTTATAGCTACTACTATACATGAACTCAATCAGCGGTAAATGGTCATCCTAATTTCTTTTGAAGTCAATAACACATGCTCTCAACATAACCTCCAAAGGCTGGATGGTGCGCTCTGCCTGCTCGTCTGCCTATGGGTGAAAAGCGCTCAAATTCATCTTCATACCCAATCCCTTCTGAAAAGATCTCCAAAATTGAGAGGTAAATTGAGCTTCTATGTTTGAGATGAAAGAAAAGAGAAACCCATGCAACCTCACAATCTCACGAATGTAAATTCAGCCATACTCCTCAGTTGTATAAGTTGTCTTAACCATCCAAAAGCGGGTTGATTAAGTTATCCTATCAACATTCACCCATATCGAATCATGCTGCTTCTTGGATCTTAGTAAGTCAGTGATGAAGTCCATGTTGATCGTCTCCCACTTCTATTCTGGAATTTCAAAAGTTTGTTCCAATCCACATGGTATGTGATGTTCAACCTTAACCTGTTGATAATTGGGACACTTGTGAACAAACTCAACAATGTCTTTCTTCATCCCATTCCACCAATAGACTTCCCTTAAGTCATGGTACATCTTTGTGGAGCAAGGATGGATGGAATATCTCGCGCTATAAGCCTCATCCATGATTTTGTCTCGAACACCATCAACATCGGGTACGCACAATCTCCATTGATAACTCAATACCCCATCTCCCCTTTGGAGAAAACCATCACCTTCTGCTTATGAACCACTTCTTTCAATTGAAGTAAGACAAGGTCTTGATCTTGCTTTTCTTTCACCGCCTACCCCATGGATGAAGCAAAACCATTCTGAACATTGACTCCGCCTTTATTTTTCTCTTCACGTTGCACTCCTAGCCAAGACAATCTATGCACTTTCTTGGCTAATTCTCTCTTCCTCTCCTCCACATGGGCAGTGCTACCCATAGACATCCTGCTAAGAGCATCAATAATAATGTTAGACTTACCTGGATGGTAGAGAATGCTCATGTCATAATCCTTGATCAACTCAAGCCATCTCACCTATCGCAGGTTGAGTTCTTTCTGGCTGAACACGTACAACAAGCTTTTGTAGTCAGTGAACACGTCCACTTGTACTCCGTACAAGTAGTGACGTTAGTTCTTATGTGCGAACACTACTGCTGCTAACTCAAGGTCATGAGTAGGATAATTCTTCTCATGAACTTTAAGCTTTCTGGAAGCATAAGCTATCACCTTCCCCCTCCGCATGAGTACACAACCCAATCCCACTCTGGATGTATCACAGTATATCACGAAGTCACCCGTCCCATCTGGTAAGGTCAACACTGGTGTTGTAGTCAATCTAGTCTTCAACTCCTAAAAATTCTTCTCACATACCTTAGACCACTGAAACCTGGCCTTCTTTTGAGTCAACTTTATTAACGAGGCTGACAGAGAAGAGAAACCCTTCACAAATCTACGGTAGTACCCAACCAACCCTAAGAAACTTCTTATTTCTATTGGAGAAGTGGGTCTTGCCCAGTTTTTAACCGCCTTAATCTTCTGCGTATCAACCCTAATACCATCTCCCGAAACAATATGGCCTAAGAAATCTATTGACTTGATCCAAAACTCTCACTTGGAGAATTTCGTATACAACTCATGAACTTTGAGTGTTTGCAAAACCACTCTAAGGTGATTAGCATGCTCCTCTTTATTCCTCGAATACACTAGAATGTCATCAATAAACACAATCAAGAACATGTAAAGATATGACCTGAACACCCTTTTCAGCAAATCCATAAAGGTTGTAGGTGAATTTGTCAACCCGAAGGACATGACCTAGAACTCGAAATAGCCATACCGTGTCTTAAAGGTTGTCTTAGGGATATCACTTTCCCTTACCTTCAACTGGTGGTAACCTAATCTGAGGTCTATCTTGGAGAAACAAGTAGCACCCTGAAGTTGGTCAAAGAGATAATCTATTCTGGGAAGAGGATACTTATTCTTTATGGTAACCTTGTTCAACCATCGGTAGTCTATACACATCATCAAAGACCCATCTTTCTTACGCACAAATAAGACCAGAGCACCCCAAGGTGAGACATTGGGCCTTATGAAACCTTTCTCTAACAAGTCTTTCAATTGCTCCTTCAATTCTTTCAAATTTGCGGGGGGCCATTTTAAAGGGTTGAATTGAGATCGGTTTGGTCTTCGGAAGAACATCAATCTAAAGTCAATCTCCCTATCAGGAGGGACTCTAGGAAGATCATCAAGAAAGACCTTGGAAAACTTATTCACTACTGGGACTGACTCAAGAGTAGGAGACTCAACATCATCAGACTTCACTCGCATGAGGTGGTAAATACAACCCTTGGAAATCAACTTTCTAGCTCGAAGATAGGATATGAATTTACACTTAAGGGCAACAGAACTCTCTTTCCACTCTAAGATAGGCTCATTAGGAAATTGGAATTTAACAATCGTAATTCTAGAGTCAATAGAAGTACAACAAGCATGAAGCCAATCCATATCCATGATTATATCAAAATCAACCATCTCCAACTCTACCAAATCAGCGAAAGTGTCTCTATGATAAATAGGCACTACATAATCTCTATAAACCCTCTCAGTTAGGATAGACTCACCAGTAGGAGTAGAAACAGTACAGGGCTCAAGCAAACACTCTGGAAGAATCCCAAACTTACTTGCCACATAAAGGGTCACAAAAGACATAGTGGCACTCGAGTCAAGTAATGCATAGCAATTATAAGAAAGATTCGAAGCATACCCATGACAATATCTGGTGCAAGCTCCTGCTCCTGTCAATTACCCACAGCATAAAGGCGGTTCCTCCTGCCTCCTGTACCTGTAGTAGTACCGTTCTACTGGTTACCCGCTGGGGGTGCTGTGCAAGATGGGCTCTGTTGTTCTCTCCACCTCGTCTCCTCTTTGGACACTCCTGCAGGAAGTGAACCACCTTCCCACACAGGAAACAAGCATTTGTGTGTAGATGAGACCTACCCAGATGGAGTTTCCCACAAGTGCCACAAGGTGGCTTTCCCCTTGGGCCTTGAGTCACAATGGCCTGAGATTGGGAGCCCGGAGACTTGAAATTCTGGTAACTCTAAGATTTCTGATCATACCTGTTAGGCTGCATAGGCGCACTTGCTGCAAAAGGTGTGGGATATGATGATCTCTTCTGGAAATAGGATTTGTCACCCTTGTTCTGTCTCTATGAGCCAGGCTCATATCCCATGGATTTCGCTTTTCTGCTCAGATGCTCTTCTTATCTATTTTCTTATCCTCCTTTGTTTGCTGGGCATACACTGTGAGTTTGGAGATGTCCATACCAGGAATCAGCAAAGCAGCCTTACACTCTTTCTGCACATGTCTAGCCAGACCAGACACAAACCTCCTCATTCTCCGGCTTATATCTTTCACCATCTCTGGGGCATACCTTGATAGTTTAATGAACTTAAGACTATACTCCTTTATAGTCATCCCTCCATATTTCAGATTCACCAACTCCTCCACCTTCGCCTCCCTCAACTCTTGAGGAAAGAAGTGATCAAAGAAGGTGGTTTCAAACTCCTCCCAACAGGCAGGCTCTGCAGCCTCACCTCTACTCCCCTCCCACCGGCTATACCACATATTAACCACGTCTTTCAGCTGGTAAGACGCAAGCTCCACTCCCTCAAGCTCATTCGCATGCATATCCCTCAGAACCTTATATATCTCATCTATAAAATTATGCGGGACCTACTCCACTTTCGACCCTATATACACTGGTGGGTTCATCCTCAAAAAGTCCCTAAGCCGGGTGGCAGTTGAGGACTCCTGTGAGCTAGAACTAGGGGCCTGAGAACCTTGGCTATTCCTCTGTGAGGCCACCAACTGAGTTAGCATAGTGATGGCTCCTCTTAATTCTGCCTCAGTAGTGGGAGCTAGCTGGGGTTGAGTAGGGGGCGCCTGAGGGACCTCAGCAGTCCTAGCTTGGCATCCCCATCTCCTGGTCTCAGTCTGAAGCGGAGCCTACGGTTGGGTGTTCTCAGCAATGGGAGCTGGGGCATCATTTTGAGTGGTAGTTCTCTTGGGCGACATTTTCTGTAAGTGTAAAATGCACGAGTTGAAAGAAGAATTCCACAATCTAAACTTTATAGTAGGATCTCAGATCATAGAAGAAGGGTAACACTTACTAATGTCCTGTGGGCTCCTGTTTATGCAGTGTGGTGCACATCACACCCATAAACAAGACTCTACTAGACACGGCTTCATAGAGTCCCTAGGATACTTGAACTTTGGGCTCTGATACCAAGTTTGTCACACCCCGGGAGGGTACCCTCGACGTGACTGGCACTCGAAGACTATTGCTAGTCCCCAAGCAGACCACCTAGTCTCATTGCCATCATTCCATCCATTCATGTGCAAAAGGTTCGATAAAATAATAAGCTACCATAAGATAATATAAATAAATATCTCAAAGAAAGGAAACAGGAATCAACAAGTCCAACACTGTCCATCAACCGTCTATGTCTACAAAGCCTCTATAACTAACATCTAAGAAGGCACCATGATGGGCCATGGTTTCCACAGTCAAAGAAACACTGATATAAAAAGAAATAATAATCATCCTCCAAATGCTAGGGAGGACTCACCATTGTCTGAAATCGAAGATCTGAACCTCAACGATTGGGCTACTGAAGTCCTCTGTCTACAGAACTTGCATCATAAAATGATGCATCACCAAAGGAGCGTTAGTACATAGAATGTGCTATATGTAAACTAGGCTAAAGTAAATGGAACAATGTAACAATCATTCATCACCCACACAAACTCACATCAGAGTACAGGACTAGGCTCTATCACCTCACTATCCATCAAAACATCAAGAAATCACATCACATCAGAGTTCTATCATCAGTAGACCTATCTGGGAGTTTCTTGGACCTATACCTACCACCTATGAGCCGGTGATGGTACAATAAAGCGATGTCATTGCGGCATCCGCCCAGTATCTTACCAGGGTAAAAAGGCATACATTAGGGGTGTATAATAGTAAGTCCTCTTTTGGTATTAAGGAAACATCCATTCTCGCAATTAATCCTCTGCTATAGTGGCAACATAGGTAATGAGTACGAGCGGGACTCACTCTTACTCATTTTCGGTGCTTAATACTCCTCCCTAGACTAAACATGCTCATAAGTCTATCAATTCATCAAGGATTTCCATCACTTAACCTCTACGAGCAAGGCTATCATTTCAAATTCAAGGGAATATATTCATCCAATTCTATCAATATTGTTTCCAGTTATCACAATCATCAGCAGACATCACCTTAGGACTCAGACTCAGTCAAACATCACATTCAGACCCTCAAGGCTCTAGACATCCCCCTAAGTTCATTATTCAAGTCTTTACAGAGAGAATTTATATGGGTTAAATCACAATCACATAATAATATAGGTATACAGTAAACTTTAAACATGATAATCATCAACTTAAGATATAAAAATATAATTTAAAGAACATATTCAAGAATTAGAGACAATATTCAAGAATTAAAGGTATTATTTAAGAAAACTTTCTTAAAATCACTATTCAAGACTTTAATTATCAATCTTGCATTCTAACTTTTTTATTGGGGCACATGGAAGAACAATCTCATGCTTTTTGGTAGCCTTTACATTCCTGGATTGGAGAATTCTCAACTTCCTTCAAGAATCTATGACCTGGACTTGGAAACCTAACCCTTTCTTCTTCTCCTCTCTTAGAAAGTATGTTTTGCCTTAGAAAAATATGGGTTTTGAAACCCTTTCGTATGAATTACCCTTTAAAAATACATTTTGGAGGTATTAAAATATATTAGGAAGGACAAAATTTTCCTTCCCGAAATAAAAGAGAAAAAAAGTTAAAACTGGTACACTGGTGCGCGTCGTGGATGGGGCGCAGACCTGTGTATTTTGTGAAATTTTCCAGAAATCTAACTCTCATCAAAAAATGAAAAAAAAAATCAAAGTATTGCTCCACATTCTGTCCACATCATGACAAGGACGCGGATAGACATTTTATTTGATTAATTTGCGAAAATTATTTTTCGCTCCAGTTGCTTCTTAAATCGGGTCGAGTCCATTTTCTAACTCAATTTTTCGCGCTTATCGCAAATCCGATCTCGAATTTCTTATCAGAGCTTTGGAAGACGTATTGTATGTATGATTATGTTTTAGGGGCATTTGGATAATTTCACGGGGTGTTACAGTTTCATATGTGCAAAGTTAAATTATCATTTTATCCCTACACTAAATAAAACATTATTTAATATGTATTTACTTAAATATTAAATAGTTACCATATTATCCATTGAGGAAGACCCCATATATATATATACTAGTAAAATTGCCCGCGCTTCATGCGGTCATCAAGGAGAACAACTAATATAATATTCTATATGGCATGTTATAAATTTGATCGAGACAATTGAAGTACTATACTTTGCATTCATGACAATACGTTTAAGCACAATAATTCATGTAAATTTGAAGTTCTATCGTGCGCCTGAAAAAAGGAGGTGAATTTTTATGATTAAAAACATATGACATTCTGTTAAATAAAAAAAGGTTATCAGAATCTAAAACATATGACATTCCGTTGGACTTCAATGTAAATGTAAAGGAGAAGATGAGAGAACTAAAAAAAAGTGAGAAAAAGATTGAAAAGTAAAGCAACATTCTCCTAAGTCCTAATAAAGAGAGTGAAAGAAATATCCTTTTAGTTTATGTAACATAGCATATTTAGTTTGTTTAAGAAAGTTAAAAATCTTTGAGTCAGCATTAGTCATAACACCATTCGAAGTTGCATCCCCATATATAGTCTTCCCTGTTGTGTCCAAAATCTCTTCCTTTTTGAAAAAAAAACACTAAACTCTTCATGTAAGTCATAAAATTCAGGCTCAAAATAAATGAAAGGGATCAAGATTCCTTTTAAGTTTTTTTCTCAATGATTTCTTATAATCTTTTAAAATGAAAAAATCAGATATTGAAACAACGGGTAATTTTCAAATCTATAGTACTCAAAAAGTTTTGACAAAAGAATACAACAAAAGAATTAATAACTTATCTCATTACCATTGTCCATGCAGAAAACGGTAAATAAACATTCACTATATAGATATATTTGAGAGTAATTAAATGTCACAAAGTAGACCATAGCATAAAAAACTTACGTAAACTTACTAAAAGAAAATCTATTTGAAGAATATATATGCCTGTAGAACTCCAATTTTGTCGTTTTCATTAAAGTTGGATACTTTTTCTCTGCCAGGATAATGCTATAACCTCCACTGAACATGTCAATTTCTTCAACGAACTTTAATGGTTTTATATTGAACTCCACTCTGATGGATGGGAAAATATGCCTCTGAATGTGCATGGTTGCCGAGTAATTAATTGAACTAATGTAAAAGAAATAGTGACTGTTGTTTGTTATTGCCCTGATGGAAAGGTTTGATGGCATTGCTATAACACTTTTCAAATAATGCTGCATCTTTTAATGGACCTTGGCTGATCTTCTTGCTTATAAAAGATCCAGTGGGGCATTGTGGGATCCATGGATGGCAATTCTAGTTTTCATGATCTAGTAGGATGATGCTATAACCCACGTTGAATGCATCAATCTATTCAAAAAACTTGTTAATTACCTTACCAATAGTCGTTATGTATCTGTGACTAATGGTTTATGCAAAAGCAAGAATATTAATTACCCTTGGCGAGTGTGATAATGGTTTTATGTTGAACTCCTCTTTGGCTTGTTTGTAAAACTTGTTTTTAAGAATAAATGTGACTGGTTTTACTTATTGATGTATCTGCTCAAGTTTTACATTGCCAAGTAAAACTTGTTTGTTCCATAGCCAAATTTGAAAAGTGAATGGGGAAAAAATAATTTGGCAAGTGGGATGAAGAGAGGAAAAAGAGAAAGATGTGTGGGGATGAGGAAAAGGGGCGAGGAGTTTTACTGGGAGAAGGAAAGAGGAAGAAGCACAACTAAATAGGGAAGGTTAAAAACTGTCATTTTAAGAGACACATCTTTAAGTTTTTTTAAGCAAATAAAATAAAATGGTAAAAAAAGAATAAAAAAAATAAATCGCTGAAAAGAAATAAATGTCAGGGCGCCACATAGTGCGTGTGTGTGTATATATACACATTAAAGGCATTTACATGTAGTTATAAATTTTTTTAAGTAGAAATTCATTGACATATTCATACCTTTAGAGACTATACCATTTTAGTTAGCTTTACATACTGCTTATGTGATGGCCAACGCACCATTCCTCTTTTATGAATTTTATTTAGTGAATAAAATATAAATGATAAAATTAATATTGTTCATTTTGTCATTTTCTATTGGGAAAAATGCACAAGTACCCTGTCAAACTATAACCAAAATCTCGTAGACACACTTAAACTTTAACTTAGTCCTATTACCCCCTGAACTTATTTTTTCATAATTAAATACCTCTTGTTGTTTTATTTAACACGCCTAACCAGCTAAATTATATTGTGTGTAGTACACGCGCGGACCCCACATGCCATGTAGGCAAATAAGGGGCATTAAGTTACGAAAAAAATAAGTCCAGGGAGGTAATAGGACCAAGTAAAAGTTTAAGTGCGTCTCTGGGTTAACAAATTAATATTTTAAATGATCTCTATAATATAATAAAAAAGTCATCTGAATGAATATAACTGGTGTAAAAATATATCAAAGATTTGGCCCTTTTGCATGAACACACTTTGCACAAATATTGCACAACACTGCACAGTAGAAAAAAAGAGTACTATTTTTTATTTCATTATATACGTATGCAATATAAACATTTTAATCAAGTTTTGAAATAAAAAGAACTAGCATATCAGAATTTCTTACTTGAAGTCAAGTAGCAGGTCATGACATATTGCTCTCAAATTTCCTCAGCTAATTTTCTTTTATATAAAATACACTCTCACATTTTTTTAACTCGAACATATCCCTAAAACTAATAGATCAAATTATATAATAAAATTTGGAGATATAAAATAATTATTATTTTTAAGTTTGTGTGTTACTTTTTTATAAGCAAACTTTAGATAAATATTTTGAGTTATTAAAATTATAATTTAAAATGCAAAACTACTCCACCCCCCCCCCCCCAAGACAATAACCAACATCCC
>JAOTQR010114235.1:0-25274 GCA_025774065.1 Solanum ossicruentum | reverse complement strand
AAACAATCACAATTTCATGAAACCCCAACATAGTATGCAGTGAAATTCATAATAAGTAAGACCCATGAGTAAATCAACTTTAATCATGGAATTTAGGTAAAAAGAAAGTTTGGGCACCATGGGTGAAAGTACCCAATGGTTGAAACCCACATACCTTGACTTTGGAGAGTTCCTCGACGAAGATTTGAATAGAGGCTTGAATGTTAGATGAATTCCTTAAGATCCAGATGAGATTTGGATACTTGAATTTTGAGATGAAATATTGTCTAAGTGTTTAAGAGAGTATTTGGGAATGTCTTGAATGATATGAAGGTGAAATATGGCTAAATGTAGGTATTTTCACGCATGGGAATATTTAGTTCCAAAACCTAAAAGTCTTGGACTGAGATAGAAAGTGGCAGCCAAAAATGCACTATAGCGCACCCTCGGCACGCCGCGCCAGTGGCGCGGATGCTCTCTGGAAATTGCATTTTTGTGATTTTTGGATTTTGATACGATTACTCTTAAATTGGAGTTAGACCCATTTCCCACTCAATTTTGCCCCATGAACAAGAATATGAAGTTGAATTTTTGATATCATGCACGAATTTTTAAATATATGAAAATTACGATTCTAAGCATTTTTGAGGTACATTTTCAGGCACTTTTTGGGGTCGTTTCAAGTTGAGCTGCTAAAATTGTAGATTTTAAGTCACAAAGATAAAGCACGGATCGTCGTTCCACTTACGGGCCATATATCCTTCCGTAAGTTGCTTCTGTATGTAGGAAATTTTGAGATTCCTCAAGGCCTCTATCTACAAGACCTATTGATGGGATGCAGATCCTTATTCCATCTATCTAGTAACATATAAGTCAACTTCCTAAAATTCTCCAATTTTCCCTTTGTCTTTGGACACTTTTCACGAATGTGCCATGATCCGAACTTTCTTCTACAGGACATAGAGTGTCCCGTAGGATCAACCTTTCAACAAAAATTTTATCTTCCAGTTTTCTATGCCTATAAACATGAGGGGTTTTATAATGTATATTTCTATATGTACCTGGACTTTGTATGACCTTAATGGTGCTTGAAATTCAGTTCCATAAAGGTTTTGACCAAGATGACACTGTATGGACTCCTCCACAGGCCGTTTGACTCACCACGGGCCATGTGGAGAAGCCTTGAGATAGCTCTTTGCCTTGTGTGTAGAGTATTAGCCTTATGTTGGAGTTTGAGACCAAGGAACACACCACATGAACCCCACACGATCCATGTGGTACTTTATAGGTTGTGTGGTGACTTTTGTGATGTACCTTTGGTCTTGCATTCCGTATGTTTTGCTAAGTCTTGTCACACATGAACCTCATACGGTCGTATAACCCTTAACGGTCCATATGGCCCTCCATATGGGTGTTGGAGTGAAATTTTTCTAAGTATGGAATCATCGTCTCGGAACTTCTTCTGTGAATATTTTTGCCAAGACTTCGTGTGACACCTGTGTGGGACCCCTAAATTAATGTATACTCCTTCATTACTATTTGTTATTATTCTAATACTTAGCTTCTTATTCTCTCGCTCAAACACTTTTTGAATCCTCTTTTCGAGCTCTAATTGGGGAATTCCCATGGAAGCTTCAAGCTCAAGCTAAATTCACATTCAAGCCCTCAATCCAAGCTTATTTATTTGGTTTAAGGTCATCATAGGTCTTCTACATCAAGCCAAGTTTAAACATATTCCGTAGGCTAAGTTTTTTATATGAATTGGTAGAAGGGTCAACTTTAAATGGTTATATATCTTTGCACAAAATGAACTGGGTGGCCTGCAACTCACTAAATTGAATCTCTCTGAATTATCTTTACAACACATCTGTTTCATCTAATTCTGAATTTGGATCAAGAAGTTATGCCCATTTTTGTAAAGGTCGTCCATTCTATATTCCCTTTGTTTTAGCTAAGGAAGTCTTCATGGGCGCTCTGCACTATCCGTGATTCTTTATATGGACCATGGAGCTTCTTCACGGGACACCTGGTAGCATTTTGAGGCTCATTTCATTGATGGCTTTCCCATAATTTTGGTCACTTCTAAGGGACATTTATGATTTTCTAACCTATCCTAAACCCCTGAAAAGACCTATACTCTTCTTCTCTCATTCAAATTCATTCTCACACTTATATTATATTCGCGTTCCCTCTTAAGAACTCCCCTAAGGTGAATCTTTGAAGATTGTCTTGGTGATTAAGGAAGGGCTCTATTCTTCATCAAATTCTTCCTGTTTCTTCTTCGTTAGCTAAGGTATATGGGACTGATTCATGGTCCCTTTCAACTATGAAGACCCAAACTCTTTTGCACTTGATTTTTATAAAATTTAGCTTACTTTAATTATGAGTTTTAAGATTATTGCTTATTTAATTCAATTGAGTTATAAACTATATTTTATTGTTGCTTTTAAAGCGATTTAATCCCTAATATATTGAATTGCATGAATATTATGAAGATCTGAATATGCATCATCCCTTTAAAGTTTGATCTAAGCATTGGTAAATCTAAAGTATGATTCGAATGCGAATTTTACTTATAGATTTACTTAAATCTCTATTGCTCATGTTAATTTCTTATCATTCATGCCATATGCATACATGAGCATTAGTTTTGATGAAGGATATGAAGTGGGTAAGACCCAATTATGATGATAAATATGATTTTGATGAAAGTATGCTTATGAATGAGATATTCCTATGCATGAAAATAGGACATGAAGTGTGATTTAGCCTTTAAGCCTAAGTATGTATTCTTATGATTCAAAAAGACTTATTTTCCTATTAAAAGCATGTATATGTATATCTATTCGCATGGGACGATGAAATAGCACTCAATGTTTATGCCTTTGTGGATGATTATGACATGTTATGGAAATCTGCCCGAAATGGGTGTTGTTCCCGTAAGGTAAGGTACTCTTTGAAGTAGGTGTTGTTCCCTTAAGGTAAGTGAATATTATGAAAATTCTTTCCGAAATAGGTGTTGTTCCGGTAAGATAAGGTACTCTTCGAAATGGGTGTTACTGTAAGGTGAGTGAATGCTATGAAAATCCTTTCCAAAATTGGTGTTATTCCCATAAGGTTAGGTACTCCTCGAAATGGGTATTGTTCCCATATGGTGCGTGAATGAGCATGAAAATCCTTCTCAAAATGGGTGTTGTTCCTGTAAGATGATTAAATAATATGAAAATCCTTTTCGAAATGGTGTTGTTCCCGTAAGGTGAGGTTGCTTCTCCGAAATGGGTGGTGTCCCCGTAAGGAGGAGTAAGGTCTACCCATGGCAAGTAACATCTCCACTATATATGAGCATTATGGCATTTCAAGCGTCATAGATTTCATCGCATATTATTATATTACTATTCTTTGCTACATATATCTTTCTATGTTATCTTCCCTTGTCATGTGACATTGAATGAAGGTTTGATAAGTCATATGCATAGCATGCCCGCATATTTAGTACTTTCAAACATTGTAGCGTGGTTTGGCAGCGCCTTTGTTTTGGGTAAAAAATGTCACAGGTTCAAATCCTGTCAACCCTGAACCACTTTCTTGTCTTCGGTCGTAGGTTGCAAATGAAGTAAGACGAAGACAACTTTTCCTAGGTTGTTCCAATCCCTAATGCATACTTTTACCTACATGATCTAACCATGTAGGGACCAGAAACTATATTCATCCACCATTTGATGGCTACTTCAAAGTTTGAGAAGTTATTGTGGTGAGTCCTATCTTCCAGGGATAAGCCATCATCCATCTACCTTATGTTGCTTTCTTTTATGCTATTTACCCTAAGGGTGAGCTTAGGACATGTCTTATCCCCATCCTATTCTATGACTAGAGGTATTGTTGGACATCATATAAACTCATGTGTGTCTATATGTCATGTGTTGATATTTGGGGATTTTGATTATGGTATCTATCGGATATGATTATTATGATACGTGATTATGTTATGATATGAAAATATGGAAAATCCTAAGTCCAATTCTATCTCTATAGAGCGAGTCATACATACTCGCCCCCTTAGTCCTTATATGCTATATTCTATGTAAACTTATGCAAGTTCCTATTCATGTAACATTCCCATGGCTTGGGTCCATAGCCCGGTTCCCTTAGAATTATGTGCTGGTTGATAAATTTTGCTCTTCCAAACTGATGATGTGTAAATGGATGCTATGAGGCTTATTTGGGGACTCTTGAGTTCCTAGTCGCCATGTTAGTCCTAGACCCTAGGTCTGGGTGATGACAATTTCTGACCACTCAACCCAAGATTAAAGAGACCACATGCCTTGACAAGGATGAACTAAAAAATTTTGTTCATGTCATAAGGAATTCCACCCAGCTTCTCTTCAGGACATGTTATTGATTAGTCCATATCTCGAACTCATTTTGAGGTTAATTTGCAAAGAAAACATTACCCTTAGTGTGCTCATAATTTTGACTGCTAACAAATATGCATGTTCTCCCATAGGAAATAGAGTTAAAAGTGCATAAAAGGGCAAGACTTGGTGGAATCTTGGAAGTTGAGAAAAAGTGTGGAAAGGCGGTGTCGCTGACATCCTCGGAGATCTACTGAACGCTCATGGAAATCACCTAACTATGTAGCAACCAAGGGTCCAGGTCAAGTCAAACGTGCAGTCAGAATTGATGTCGCAAAGCATACTCAACAATACGCCGAAGTACACAAGTGATCGCCTAAAGTTGCAGCACCCAAAACCCCAAAACACTGACAGAATGGTGATATGAAGAATATTTCAGTGCATCATTGAATTGGATAGTTGGAGAAAAGAGTCATCACCTAATGTTGCAACAGAAGAAGCCTCATGAAAATGACCAAGAAAAGTGATCAAGTGCAAATTCGGGGCATCGCCGGAGTGCTCGGCGATGGTCTGCCTTAACCGCTGAATGACATTTCGTAGCACAAACTTTCATACATTTGCATGGATTATATTAGCAATTTTAGAAAGAAAATTATATCATTTTACAATTAGTCTATAGTAGTAGTACATAGAACTTTTCTCTTAGAATATAAGGCTATGAAATGTATTTTACTAGTCTCCATATGAGGGCCATTAGTCTATAGTATAGATACAACAGAATGGTATACAAAGTCTCCATATGAGGCTAGGGTTTTGAAGATCTTGGGCATCAAATTGGAGAAGATTAGCCAGTGATAATCAACTTATTTGTACTCAATATTTTTACCCATGACTTCTGCTACTATGTATGTTATTTAATCTTTAATTTCTAACATGTGTGGCTAAAACCTCCATGTTGGGGGTATGCCTTTGATATGGTTCTTTAATTTATTAATTCGGTCTGTGATATCTTGACTTATCTCTAGTTGATTTAGGTGATTTCATATCCATTCCTAAGTTTAATGTATAAATTTCAAGGTTGCAAACTAGGGGTTTTGTTTTGGATCTCTGATTGTTACCTTAGCTAGAACTATTAGAGTGTGGAATGGATATAATGGTCGGAAACTTTATGAGGTTTCAGTTGATATCCACATTCATGGATTCAATGGAGAAGGTAGTATGTGTTTTGCTGTAACCTTTTAGGCCAAGTGTGTGCTCAGTGGTTTGTGAGTGATGTCTTAGCTGATTCATACAAAACACTCATATATCATAGGTGATTTGGGTTACAAGAAACCTAGCCAATTCACTCAACATCAACTAATTTAGTCAAGTATCTAGACCCATTTGATAGATTAATTCCCGTATTTGCACATCCCCAATATCTTCCCTAAATAGTTGTTTAATTCGTTAATTAGAAATCAGTAGTTAAACTCTATTTTGATTATTGCAACACCTTAGATCCTATAATTACTTGATCCAATAAGTCACTTCTGCCTCGAACAACGATTCCTTATGGGATTGACCCCAACCTTTAAAGTTGGATCATTTTGCTGATGATGACCGCCCCTTCTTCCTTTGAATAGTCGAGTTGAGTGACATTAAAAATGATACCATTGTTGAGGAATCAACGTGTTTATATTGGAAGTGTTTGTTGAGCTTTGTTCTTGTAGTTAGAATTCTTTTTACTGTTTTCTTGTTTTTTCTAATTGAACAGTAGGTGTAAAGATGGAGGATGATGGAAGCATTCATGGTGAGAATGTTGGGGACTTGAATAGGATGCAAGAAGTTAATTGGTATCAGGTTGGAAGAACCGGTGCTATCTGACTGCCCCCATTGGCTGGAGGAGTTAATTTCTATGTAACGAGTACCATGTTGCAACTCTTCCTACTGAAGGAATTGTTTGGAGGGCTCTACCATGAAGATTGTCATGAACACTTGAGCAACTTTATTGATGTGTGTCTCCTATTCAACTTAAGGGGAGTGAGCCAGGAAGCTATTCGACTAAGGCTATTTCCCTTCTCCATCACCGGAGAGGCATTGAGGTGGCTAGTGGAGTTACTGCATGATTCTATTACTTCATCGAAAGAGATACCAAATGCATTCCTAGAGAGATTTATACCTCCCTCAAAGATGATTAAATTGAGAAAAAGTACTGAGAACTTCAAGCAACTAGAGGGTAAGTCATTGCATGAAACATGGCTCCAATTTCAAAAACTCTTGCTTCAGTACCCTAATCATGCAGTTTCAAACCATATGCGCTTGCATTACTTTTATGCGAGTCTTGATGCTGCAGATAAAAGAGAAGATGATCAGTTAGTGAGAGGAGGTTTAATGACGTAATCATTCATTGAAGCTTGTAACCTCTTAGATGGTATGAGAAAAATTAATAGAGCATGGTATACAAGAGATGACAAAATCCCTTCAAGCCACAAAGGCCCAACCAAAGGGTCACTTGTTAAAGACCAAGAAAGGGATGAGATCATGGCTAAGACACTCTGGATGGCGAGATCGAACATGGAATGATCAACTTCAAGTTGCAGGTTGGCGGAACCATGAGGGAGACAGGTACATTTCACCATATGATAGGTGAAGGTTGCTAAACTAGTGGTAAATCAAGAGAATCCTTGAACCGAGGATTTACTTTCCTAAATCTTGAGCAAGGTGGAGACCTCGTCCTAAAGGAAATGAAATCTGATTTTTCTCAGATGAGTCAAACTGCTGTGTCTTATTTAGTATCCATTAAACATTTAGAGACTCAAATTGGAAATATTTCATCTCATTTAAATCAACACCCAAAAGGAGGTCTACTTAGAGATATTGTGGCTAACCCAAAAAGGAATGATCAGCAATGTTTAGCCATAACTACTCATAGTGGAAAGGTGGTTAAAAGCACTAAACCATTACTTGTTGTTGATAAAGTTTGAAAGAAGTGGAAGAGAAAGAAGATGTGATTTTGGTTGAAGATGATAAGCATGAAGCTCAGGTTGTAGGTGATGATGTTCTCGGCCACCCTGAGAATGGTGTCATGACCCAAGCCTAGGACCTAGACGCAACACGGAGAATGGGGAACCTGAAGAACCCTAAACAAACCTCTTAACTTATCATTACACATAATTAGTCGCGAAAGCATATAAAAGAAATAAAAAGTATGAATAGGGACAAAGGGGCTAAGGGAAAAAACACTTGCATAACATCATAATCAAGAGACAAGAGTCAAACTCATATCATAGATACATAATATGTCCACCAAGCACCTCTAATACATAGATACGAGCAGGGACCAAGACAAAGCATCCGGGCTCACCCTCATATTCAAAATAGACAATAAAGAAGAATGTCTCAATACATAATAAGAGCAACATAGGCTAAGGTCCCTGAAGTGGAGGACTCACCAACTAGCTTGAGTAGTACCGAGCTATCCATATGGAGGGGGAGAATGATCAACTTGGCCACCGATTCCTACATGGAGATATCATGTAGGCAAAAGTATGCTTTAGTAAGTTTGAATGTACTAAATATGTAGGATGCAATAAAACAAGAGATAGGCACTTTTATCAAAATACATAACAATAGGCAATAGGTATACTATAACAATATGACATGTATGATCAATTCACAAGTAAAACATGCTCAAGTAAATCATGCTCATATAGGATATCATATGTGTAGAAGATAACTAGCTAGATTTCCAAAGTACAAACCCCTTGGTTGGTTGATGATGGTTTTACCCCATCACCCTGGTGGTATGGTACAAACCCCTCACATGGTTGACGATAATTTCACCTTATCACTCTGGTGGCAAATTACAAAAGCCACACATGGTTGATAAGTATAAATCCATACCTCGGTTATCAAGGTACAAACTCCTTGACAAGGTTATCTGGGCTCTTAGTCCCCCTGGATCGGGCATGGTCTAATGCTACACTTTTTATAGATTATATCATATACATAATCTTCTTTCATCCTCATAATATCAATCATATCATATTTCATGCTTTGCACCTTCAATTCCTCAATAAACCACATTCGGACATTTTATCAAACACTTAGAGGATGTGTAATGCTAGTATAAAACCATGAAATATAGAGGTGAAACCATGCAAGTAAATCCATTATAGAACCATCAATCAACACCTTGCAATATCCTCAAACAATATATATCAAAACCCCTCATCAAATCTTACAGTAGATCCAAGATTTATATCTCAAAATATAGCAAAACAGTCACAACTTTACATAGCTGTAGCATAGTCCATAGACATATTCATACTGGTAAACCCAATTGTAAAATCAACTTTAAATCATGAAAATAAGTAAAAGGAGATTAGGGCACCATGGGTGGAAGAACCCAATAGCTAAAACCCACATACCTTAGCTTTGAAGAAGCTCTTGATGAAAATTGAAAATGGAGACTTGAAGCTTGAAGAAAATCCTTAGTTCCAGATGAGGGTTTTGAAACTTGAATTTGGGAGTGAAAAATATGGCTGTGTTTGAGAGGATATTGGGGAATGTTTAGGATAATATGAGGGTGAAATATGTCTAAGTATAGGTGAAAACTCATGTCACGACCCAAGCTTAGGGCCTAGACATGACACGGCGAATGGAAAACCCGAAGGAACCCTAAGTAAGCCTCATAGCATATCATTACACATCCTTGATCGCAGAAGAAATATAAAACAACATAAGAAACATGAACAAGGGGAAATGGCACTAAGCGAGAAAGAGTGAGTTTAATACTTAAATAACATAGATGAGTCAAAGCTCAAATGTAATACATAACTTGTCCAACAACACCGCTAAATATAGACACTTAGCGGGGGCCAAGACAAGCAACCGAACTCACCCTTATAGTCAAAATAGCAATAAAGAAGAAGGAATCAATACATAACATAAGAAACATAGACTAACGTCCCCGAAATTGAGGACTCACTAACAAGCTTGAGTGAAACCGTGCTAGCCACGTGGGTGGAGATGCTCAAGCGGGGCTTCAGTTCCTACATGGTGATATCATGTAGGCATAGAGTATATGTTAGTATGTTGGAATGTACTAAGTATTTGGGACGCAATACAACAAGAGATAAACAATGTAATCAAAATGTGTAACAATAGGCAATAGGCATAATATAATAATGTGGCATGCATGAACAATGCTTGTAGTAAAACATGCTTGAAAATATCCATTCTTTCATAGCTTACTTAACCCATTAAGATAACATAATTAGCTTATCCAATTACCTTATACTAGAGGGTGAGAGATATAGCATGAGTTTATAACCCCAAAACATACACAAGGGTAAGGAGTACATCATAGTTCATAACCTCATAAAGAGTAGCATAACCTCATTGGGAGTAGCATAACCTCATAAAGAGTAGCATAACCTCATAGGGAGTAGCATAACCTCATAAAGAGTAACATAACCTCTTAGGGAGTAGCATAACCTCATAAAGAGTATCATAACCTCATAAGGAGTAGATTGCATTTGTACATGAGGGCAAGGTGTACAACATATCTCATAACCCCTACATGTAGGAATTGTCCTTGCACTAGAGGGTAAAACATATAATATAGTTCACAGCCCCTCCTAGTAGGCTTTTGCAATTGACAAGAACATAAACCTTTATCGTAAGAAACCAACAATTCATCAAAAATTTTCAAGAACAAAATAACATGAGAGCCCAACAATTCCCTTGCAATACCAAAGGTGTTGTACATGATTCAAACACATATATTCATTCTTTTCACCCCTATATACATATCTTCCCTTCTTATCATCATTTGTTCATCACATACATTCATCATTTCATCATCAGTTCATCATATATAATCATCATAACATCATTCAATTTATAAAACATGCATTGGACCCATAATTCCTCAAGAAACCCTAGCCACACATTTTATCAAACAATTAACGGGTGTGTAATGGGGGTAAAAGACTATGCAATTTAGAGATGAAATCATGCAAGAAAATCCATTGCATAACCATCAATCAAAACCTTGCAACACCCTCAAGACATACACATCAAAATCGCTCATCAAATCCAACATTAGATCAAAGATTAAGAGCTCAAAACATGCTAAAACAATGATACTTTCATGAACTAAAATCACAGTGCAGTAAATTTCTCAATATACAAGGCCCACATGTAAAATCAACTTTAAATCATGCAATATTAGTAAAAAAGAGGGTTAGACACCATGAGTGGAAGTACCCAATGGTTTAACACCACATACTTTAGCTTTTGGAGAATCCTTGAAGAAGGATTTAATGGGGATTTGAAGCTTGAGTGAAATCCTTGATGAAATTCTTAAGATTGGTATTGAGTTTTGGGACTTGAATTTGGGAGTAAATATTTGGCTAAGTATTTTTGTGAGTATTGGGGAAGTTTTATAATGATATGAGAGTGAAATAAGGCTTAGTATATATATTTTCAAGTATGCTAACCCTTAGGCCCAAGACTTAAAAGTCTTGGGCCGAAGTCAAGATAAAATAGGACCAAAACGGACTGCTCACTGGAATTGTATTTTCTGCACAAATGAGTTCCACAAAAATGGGCATAACTCCTTCATTCAAACTCAAAATGAGGTGAAACCAAGAATGTTAGAAAGTTAATTCGAAGAGTGTTAATTTGATAGATTGTTGGACACCCAGTTCTTTGTGTGCTAAGAGATATGCCCCTTCAAAGTTGACCCTCTAAAATCTCATTTTTTCAATTTTTGGATTTTGATACTGTTGCTCTAAAATTTGGGTTAGACCCATTTCCCACTCAATTTGACCCCCTAAACAAGAATATGAGTCTTATTTTTTGAACTAATGGATGGATTTTTAGATATATAGAAATTACATTTTTGGGCACTTTCGAGGCAAATTTTCGTGCATGTTTTGGGGCCGTTTCAACAACTTTGGGAACACATAGACCCAAGATCATGGTCTTAGACCGACATAAAAAGCCAAGGCACAAAAACGTATAGGAGCATGCCCTTGGCGCATCAAGCCAGGGGTGCAGATCATCTCTAGAAATCGCATTTTTTACGATTTCCAAATTTTGTTATGGTTGCTCTTAAATCAGGGTTAGACCCTTTCTCCCCTAATTTTGACCCCCTGAAAAAGAATATGAAGTCAGATTTTTGATATCGAGCACATATTTTGAGATATATAGAATTTAAAATTCTGAGCATTTCAAGGCAAAATTTCGGGTACTTTTTGGGGTCGTTTCAATATCTACCCCTTGGCACATTTGACCCCAAATGTAAAAGAGACGTACAAGACAAGAGTAATCATGAAAAGATAAGCCCAACAAGAATGCAATATTACATTTAAACATCATTTTCAAAACTTCAACATAAGTGTAAAATCATCATAAATTTGTCAACTTAAGCATGAATGCATATGAATGACATAGGCGCTGAAACATAAGACTTAAAATCACATAGGAGACTTAGAGTTAGTACCTTAGGCTTAAGTGGAGTAGAAGAAATAATGATGCCACCTTTGCATGTCCGCCTCGGCCTCCCATGTAGCATTTTCGACTTGTTTGTTCCTCCAAAGGACCTTAACGGATGCCACCTCCTTGTTCCTCAATCTCTCCACTTGCCTATCAAAAATTTGCACCGGAGTCTCCTCATAAGTCAGGTTATCCTCAATAACACCTATAACATTAAGAGGCACAATAGCATTAAGATCGCCAATGCATTTTCTCAACATAGAGACATGGAACACCGGATGAACCAAATTCATTTCACTAGGAAACTTCAACCTATAAGCTACCTTGCCAACCCTCCTCAAGACCTCATAAGGACTAACATATCTTGGACACAACTTCCCCATTTTACCAAAATGGACCACACCTTTCATTGGAGAAACTTTCAAATAGACCCAACCACCCACTTTGAATTCAAGGTGTCTTCTCCTCACATCGGCATCAGATTTTTAGTGACTTTAGACCATCTTCAATCTTTCCATAATCATCCTAACCTTGTCAATAGCATCCATTAGCAGATCTGGTCCCAACAAGGTCATCCCTCCAACTTCAAACCAACCAACCAGTGATCTACAATATCTCCCACAAAGAGCCTCAAAAGGAGCCATACCGATGCTAGAGTGATAGCTATTGTTGTAGGCAAAATCAATCAAAGGAAGTTGGTCATCCCAACTACCTTTAAGCTCCAAGACACGAACCCTAAGTATATCCTCAACTGTTTGAATGGATCTTTCGGCTTGGCCATCCATTTGAGGGTGAAAGGTCGTACTAAGCTGCACTTTGGTACCAAGACCCCTTTTGAAAAGACCTCCAAAAGTGTGAAGCAAATTGTGCACCATGATCCGATATTATGGACAAAGGAACCCTATGTAATATCACTAACTCATGGATGTACAACCTTGCATACTCTTCAGCCTTATATGTAGTCTGAACCAGTAGAAAGTGAGCCAATTTTGTCATCCTATCAACCACAACCTAAATGGAATCAAAACCTTTTCTAGTCTTGGGCAACCCAACCAAAAAATCCATATTAATCACCTCTCACTTCCAAGTGGGAATCTCTATGTCTTGGGTTAGGCCACTCGACCTTTGATGTTCGGCTTTAACTTGTTGACAACTACAACAACTGGAAATGAATTTGGCAACATCCCTCTTCATGCCTCCCACCAATACATATCCATCAAATCTATATACATTTTGGTGGAACTGGGGTGGATAGAATAAGAAGAATTATGGGCCTCATCAAGGATCTTCTCCCTCAAACCATCAACAAAAGGCACACACAACCTACCTTGGTACCTAAGTTCCCCATCTCCCCCATGGGAGAAACCCTCTACTTTGCCCTCTTTCACCAAGGCCTCCAATTCAAGTAGGAAGAGTCAAGATCTTGTTTTGCTATCACCTCATCAAGCAATAAAGATTTAGACCCATCAACAATAACAACACCATGACCCACTTCTTCCAACCTAGCCCCCAATCTACCCCATAGGTGTACCTCCCTAGCCATCTCCTTACCACTACCATCAACATGAGTTAGGCTACTCGTAGACACCCGACTCAAATCATCTGCCACAACATTTGCCTTACCCGGATGATAGTGCACACTCATATCATAGTTTTTAAGAAGTTCCAACCATGTTTTCCGCCTCAAGTTGAGATCTTTTTGACTGAAGACATATTGGAGGCTCTTATGTTCGGTGAACACATCAACATGCACCCCATAAAAGTACTGATGCCAAATCTTTAATGCGAACACAACAACGACTAACTCTAGGTCATGGGTAGGGTAGTTTCTTTCATGCACCTTGAGTTGTCTAGAAGCATACGCTATGACCTTACCATTTTGCATCAGCACACAATCCAAACCAACCTGGGAAGCATCATAATACACCACAAATCCCTTAAGCCCATCTGGTAGCGACAATATAGGAGCGGACACAAGCTTTTCTGTCAATGTTTGGAAGCTCCTCTCACACTCATCCGTCCACACATACTTAACCTTCTTTTGAGTCAATTTTGTCATAGGGGAAGCAATGGATGAGGAATCATTCACAAACCTTCTATAATAACTCGCTAGGCCCAAGAAGCTCCAAATATCCGACTAGGTTAACGGTCTAGGCCAATTTTTAATCACATCGATTTTATTTGGATCAACATTAATGCCACCCCGACACCACATGACACAAGAATGCAACCTCCTTCAACCAAAATTCACACTTTTCATATTTGGTATACAATTTCTCCTCCCTCATTCTTTGCAACAACCCTCAAATGTCCCATATGCTCCTCCCTACTATGTGAATAGATCCAAATATCACAAATGAAGACAACAACAAAGAAATCAAAGTAAGGTTTGAAGACACTTTTTAGAAAGGTCCATGAAGACAGCCGATGCAGTGGACAACCCAAAAGACATCACAACAAACTCATAATGCCCATAGCCTAGTCCAGAAGGCTGTCTTGGGAATGTCACACTCACTCAACCTCATTTGATGATACCCTGACCGAAGATCAATCTTAGAGAAAAAGCTAGCCCCTTGCAATTGGTCAAAAAAGTTATCAATCCTTGGATGAGGATACCTATTCATTGTAGTAACCCTATTGAGTTGTCGGTAGTCAACTCACATTCCCATTGACCCATCCTTCTTCTTCACAAACAACACCGGAGCACCCTAAGGTGATTGGCTAGGACTAATAAACCCCTTCTTCAACAAATCTTTTAATTTCTCCTTTTACTCCTTCAACTCCATTGGGGCCATGCGGTAAGAGGAAACAGAAATGGCTTGAGTTTCGGGAAAGAGATCTATGCCAAAATCTATCTCCTTTTCGGGAGGGACACTGGGAAGGTTATTTGGGAAAACATCAAGAAACTCATTTTTAATCGAAACCAACTCTATGGAAAGGACTTTGGACTCCACATCTTTAGCCCTCACTAAATGGTAAAGACACCCCTTAGAGATCAACTTAGGGGATTTAATGCAAGAAATTAATCTACCCTTGACCACCACATCCTGAATTTCTCACTCAAGTATGGGTTCATTTGGAAATTAGAATTTGACACTATGAGTTCTACAATCAATAAAAGCATAGTAAGCATGCAACTAATCTATCCAAAGAATACATCAAAATCTACCATGTCTAATTCAACAAGATCACAAGGCAACAACTTATGCGAAATGCAAATAAGACAACTTATATAAATTTTCCTAGCAACAATAGAAGCACCAATAGGAGTAGACACTTCATATGACTCATGCAACAACTCGGGGTCATGGTATTTTTTAGCAACAAAAGGGGCAACAAAGGAAAGAGTGGTACCTGGATCAATCAAAGCATATACATTAAAGTTAAAGATTTTCAAATGCGGATAACAACATCGGGAACCTCACCAACCCCTTGTCTCCCATGTAGAGCATAAAATCGATTGTGCCTTGGGGCACCACCTTAAGGACCACCTCTACCTAATGGAGCCACATTTGCACCCCGCCCCTTGCCACGGTTTCTTGGACAATCCACGTTCTTGTGACCAAGTTCCCGCATTCAAAGCATGCATTAGAACCTTTCAAAGATAGGCCTCCAGAGCCCCTTTCATATTTAGGGCACACATCAATAGGAACCACAACACCAACACTTGAGGCCTATGGAAGTCATTGGCAAACCCCCTATTAGTAGCATGAGAAGACTCTTGGGCTAAACGAAATCCATCACCCTTTTGGAATGTACCCTCAAATCGGGCCCTCTTGGCCTTATGCCTCTTCTCTTCCTCAATTTCTCCACCTCCATTTGCTCGGCATAGGACATTAATCGAGATAAGTCTATGTGGAAGACCAGCATTCTTCACTTACCAAGTTGGAGACCCTCATCCCAGATCTAGGATCATCCACCAAATAAGGAGCATACTTTGAAAGTTGATTAAACTTGAGGGTATACTTCCTCACATTTATAGCACCTTATTTCAAGTTCATAAACTCCACCAGCTTAGCTTTCCTAAGCTCAATAGGGAAAAATCGATTAAGGAAAGCCAATTTGAACTCGTCCCAAAGCAAAGCATTACCAATTCCCTTCTCTCCCTTCCATTGGTCATACCATATTTGAGCTACCTTTTTGAGTTGGTACGTGTCTAACTTCGCCTTTTTATTTGGACAACACCCATCATATTCAAGATCTTGTAGACCTCATCAATGAACCCTTGTGGATCTTCATCCACCTTTGACCCATGGAACACCAGAGGATTCATCCTCATGAAGTCTCTTACCCTAGCTCCTGAGGTAGTAGCATGAGGGGCTTGGGCCTCTTGATTGACTTGGTTAGATACAACTTAGGCAAGCATAGTGAGAGCATCCAGAGCTCACCATTGATAGGTTACTCCTTGGGAGTTTGGGCCCTTCTTCCTCTAGTGTTTGGCATGATCTAGCATTGTAAAGAACAATTGTTAAGGGGAAAAAGTTACCATAACTCTACAGCATGACTTAGAACATGAAGAAGGAAAATATTTCCTAAAACGCCTCATAAGCTCCTATTCATAGTCATGGCGTGCTTCACAACGATGAATAAGACTCTAATCGACACGGTGTATTGGAATCCAAGGATCTATCAACCTAGTACTCTAATACCAGGTTTGCCACGATCCAACCCTAGGACCTAAACGTGACACGGTGAATAGGGAACCCAAAGGAACCGCAAAAAAGCCTCTTAACTTATCATTACACATCATTGGTCGTGGAACCATATAAAAGACATACAGAGTATGAATAGGGACAAAGGGGCTAATGGAGAAAAACCTTGCATAACAACATAATCAAGAGAAAAGAGTCAAACTCATATCATAGATATATAATAGGTCCAATAGGCACCTTTAATACATAGATAAGAGCGGGGGCCAAGACAAAGCAACTGGGCTCACCCTAATAGTTAAAATAAACAATAAAGAAGAATGTCTCAGTACATAATATAAGCAACATAGACTAAGGTCCCCAAAGTGGAGAAATCGGATGATCAACTTGGGCACCAGTTTCTACATAGTGATATCATGTAGGCAAGATTATGCGTTAGTACCTTTGAATGTACTAAGTTTGTAGGATGCAATGCAACAAGATATACACACTTTAATCAAAATACATAATAATAGGCATACTGTAACAATATGGCATGTATGATCAATGCACATGTAAAACATGCTTCAGTAACTCATGCTCATATAGGATATCATATGTGTAGAAGAGACCAAGCTAAATTTTCAAAGTACAAACCCCTTGGTTGGTTGATGATGGTTTCACCCTTTCTCCCTGGTGGTGTGGTACAAACCCCTCACATGGTTGATGATAATTTCACCTTATCACCCTGGTGGCAAAGTACAAACCCTTCATATGGTTGATGAATACAAACCCCACTTCGGTTATCAAGGTACAAACCCCTCGACAAGGTTATCCAGGCTCTTACTCCCTTAGAATTGGGCATGGTCTAATGCAACACTTTATATAGATTATATCATATACATAAGCTTCTTTTATCCTCATAACATCAATCACATCATATCTCATGCTTTGGTCCTTCAATTCCTCAAGAAACCACATCCGGACATTTTATCAATCACTTAGGGTGTGTAATGCTAGTATAAAACCATGAAATGTAGAGGTGAAATAATGCAAGTAAATCCATTGTAAAATCATCAATCAACACCTTTCAACACCCTTAAGCAATATACATCAAAATCCCTCATCAAATCATACAATAAATCCAAGATTTATAGCTCAAAATATAGCAAAACAGTCATAGCTTTACATAGTTTTAGCATAGTTCATACACATGTTCATGCTAGTAAACCCAATTGTAAAATCAACTTGAAATCATGCAAATTGAGTTAAAGGAGATTAGGCTACCATGGGTGGAAGAATCCAATGGATAAAACCCACATACCTTATCTTTGAAGAGCTCTTGATGAAGATTGAAAATGTAGACTTGAAGCTTGAAGAAATTTCTTAGTTTCGGATGAGGGTTTTGAGACTTGAATTTAGGAGTGAAAAATATGGCTAACTGTTTGAGAGGATATTGGAGAATGTTTAGGATGATATGAGGGTGAAATATGTCTAAGAATAGGTAAACACACGTTTGGGAACACTTAGGCCTAAGACCCAAAAGTCTTGGACCAATATAGAAAAACTGGGCACAAAAATGTATAGGAGTGCGCCCTTAGCTCGTCTCGCTAGGGGCGTGGATCGTCTCTAGAAATCACTTTTTTGAATTTTCAAATTTAGTTACAGTTGCTCTAAAATCGAGGTTAGACCTTTTCTTCACCTAATTTTGACCCCTTGAACAAGAATATAAAGTCAGATTTTGAATATCACACACGGATTTTGAGATATATGAATCTAAAATTTTGAGCATTTCGAGGCACATTTAGGTCACTTTTTGGGGCCATTTCAAATGGTAAGAAAGAGAAAAGTAGGGATAATGCAGCAAAAGCCAAGAACACTCTCTCAAAAATTCAAGTCAGTTGTGAGGCTAAAAATACCTCACATCAAAGTTAATCCTCCATTCCCACAAGTTGAAGTAGAAAGAGAAGGATACTAAGTTTCAAAAGTTTCTTTTTATGTTGAATTCTTTGTCAATAAATGTTCCCCTCGTGGAAGAATAAATTGAAATTCCAGGATATTCTAAGTTCATGAAAGAAATGGTGACAAAGAATAGGACCCTTGAATGTGAGACCACTGAAGTTTCTTATAACTGTAGTGCAATCCTGACACAAAAGATGGTGACAAAGAAGGAAAACCCACCATTCCATGCACAATAGGAGACTCAAAGTTCAGTAAAGCTCTTTGTCATTTAGGCACAAACATAAACATCATGCCCCTAGCTATTTTTGAGGAAATGGGTTTGGAAATCCCTTCACCGACTACAATGCAGCTTCTCATGGTTGATAAGTATATCAAAAGACTAGTGGGAATTCTATTTGATGTTTTGGTAAAGGTAGATAATTTGTCCTCCCTTCAGATTTTGTGATTTTGGATTGCGAGGTCGATACGGATGTGCCAATCATTTTAGGGAGGCCATTCATAGCCACCAGGTGAGCTGTGGTTGATATTGAGAGTGGAGATTTAAAATTTAGAGTGAATGATGAGGGGGTTGTTTTCAACATATGCAAAGCTTTGAAATTAAAAGATGATCCTTGGGTATTATCATTAATGGGCCAATCGGTGGTAACTTTAAGTGAAGAGGAACAACGTCATGCCACGAAGTTAACCAAGTCATTGCTTAGTAGGCAACCCAAGGTGAGTAGTTGACTACTTTTTATTTTGGGTAATGGGTGTTAAATTGTGCAGAGTTGCTAAGAAAAATGGGAGTGGTAAGTTGATAAGGGCAACAAAGAGGGACTACTCTGCACATCGCCGAGTCATATTGGTGATCATCAGTTTGACCACACTTTGGGTTGAGTGGTAACTCTGGAGGTGCTGTCAAATTTGGTGAACAAAATGTCCAATCAGTGAATCACCAATTCCAGTTGGTGATGGTTAGTTCCACCGTACTTCAGGGCGGAAGGCAAGGTATGCTCATTGTGAAAAATGGTGGTCCCTAGCATCCTAGGCGTAGTGCCAATTATGCTAGCGGTGTAGTTTGGTGTCGATGGATATGCATGCTAACGGAACTACTTAAGGCTTTTTAAATGCCTTGGCCCTTTCACTTTCCACCTTCCCTCCTTTTCTCTTCCCTCCTTTTCTCTTCCCTCGCATGCCTATACGCCTTCCTTTGTTTTTCTTTGAAAATTTTCACCAATAAGCTTAGGAATAATCATTAAAGGGAATCACCAAAGGTTTCATTGTGTCTCATTATTAAATAGGTATGATTTTGTCCTTTGTTTTAGTTCTTTTAAGAAATCCATTTTTTATTTAGTTGACCAGGGTTTCTGATGTGAAAATCATGCCTTAAACTTTGAAATTCTTGTTGAAAATCAAGTGGGTAGGACTTTAGTATTACTTTTGAACCCTATGTTGCATGTATGTATGATTTATTGCAGGTTTTGAAATGTTTTTGTTTTATAAATATTGAAATTGGGGGTGTGAATGAGTTGGGTTACATTCATGAATGAAAGGTTTCTTGCTCAATGATGAATTGTTTGAGGGTTTGTGCCTAAAGCTTATGCTTGATATGATGCTTAAATGTGTTCAATTGAAACTATGCCATGATCATATCAATGTGTTCTTGAAATATACTTGCCTGTTGGATTGATTGCTACTATGAGCTATGGGTGAAGTATGGGTAACCCCTGATTTCCTTTAAGCGCATAAACTTTCCCTATGATATATTGGGTGACATCATTCTTAAGGGTAAGTCATCGTTTGATTGAGTGTATAGCTATTGAGACCATGTGATAGTGCTAGCCAATAATTAAGCTTGTATTGAAGGGCATATCATCCATTTGATCTGTATGTGCATTTTATCCATTTGATCTGTGAAATCGTTGAAGTTTTAGTGAATGGATAAATGGCCTTAATAGTCATAACGGGCGATGGTAATTTTGACTGCCTAAGTGCACTCGACGATGCACCTAACTGATACATACACTACCTTATTTGGCTATTTTTCTTGAGGGATTGCTGCAACTTTTGGCAATGAAATTTTTTAATCACCAAATCAAATGGGCGTATAACAGATTGAGCATGAGTATCACAAAAAGTAGTAGTGTCCTTAAGTCTGAATACGTGAAAAAGGCGATGGTCTATTTGACTGCGAATCAGCTTGGTGATTCATCGAGGATGATAAGCAGTCTAATTGAACTGTCTGATCTGAATGCCTTTCACGTGATCATATATTGTGCTTTATTATTTGTCAATGGTTCTTACAAGAATTTGGAAGTGTATTGTGCAGAATAACCATGAAAAAGCATGATCTAGCCAAATGTATGAGGCCCTTACCCTTTCCAAGGGAGTCTAGCCCAAAGAGGCATAAAAGCGAGTCCAGAACGAAGGTCTTACATGACGTCGAACCAAGACCTTACATAACACTATCTTACAGCCCTCTTAGAAAACTTAAGAGCCACAACTTCAAAGTTATTAAATAGGCTCAGGGCATAAGGGAATAGGACAATCTTAGAGGAAAAGAAACTATCAATAGAAGGATTAACTGATCTGTACCCGGAGGTTTGTGAAGTGCTTAAATTCCATAAATTTCAGAGCTTTACAAAACCTCGAGACCTCATATGTGCATAGTTTTGTGTACGAATTCTATGAAGCCTATGGTTCAGTTATTCTAAAGAGCAGATATAGGGTGTCAATTTCATCAAAATCCCTTGATATTGTAGAGGTTTAGGGTGTACAAGTTCCATGTGGAGAGGCTGAGATTAATGATGCAGGTTCGGGGTGTACAAGTTCCATCTGGAGAGTCTGAGATTAATGATGCATTAAGTTACATAGTTCGTAGTCGGAGCTACTTATATCTATTGCAGCTCCAAACCTTTGAAGCTATCAAAGTATGGTTAGCCCCACTAATTGCAATTTCATATCCCTTATCGTTGAAGGAGGGGCCAATTATTGAGAAGAAGGAGCTAAACATACCTATGCGATTTTGGTTTGGATTCGTTAGCAGTAATTTGATGCCTTCTCAGAATGAGTCTATTTTGCACCATGTTAAAGCTGCATTAGTTGTTGTATAATGGACAAAAAGGAGCTACATCTTGGACCAGTCATCACCTCACAGATCCTTTACAGAGAAAAATAGGAGCAAACTTCTTTGCCATTCCTAAGTCTCATTACAACCGTATGAGAGCAAGCCGAAGTCCCAAAGAACAAAAAGAGTGATATGGAGGTGAATTCATCGGCAACCAGTAATATCTGATGGATTAAGTCTGAGTACCTAAGGGATTAGGAGGACATGGCTAGGAAGAAGCTGGTTGACACAAAGCCGGTGATTGATGTTGAGGCTCTTAAATCTAGAGCTGCAGAGACGGGCATCAAGGAAGGTATATCTTTTCCTCCTAAACTACACATTCCTTCTTTGCCCCTGCTTCATCTATAGAGATAAAGGCCACAGATGATCAACCTCTACTCACTAGGGCCACTATTTTTGTGATTGGCTGCCTAGACAAAGTTACTGATCTTCTGGCTATAAAGGTTGAGTCATTTGTGCCCAAGTTAGTTGAGACAGCAATAGACAAGGCTTTGAAGCCATATGTGGAGGCTGAGCCGAAACACCGTGAGCTAATAGAGGCCCATAAGCTAAGGATAGATAGACTTGAGGTTGCAATTGATGACCATAGAAGTTATCTAGTTTGAAAAATAGAATGATGAAGTTGAGAAGACAGGTGGTGGTAGTGCAGATACATTGTCTTTGAAAGCTGATATTGATAAATTGAAGAAGGAGGTGTCATCCCTTTAGTCCACCGACTTCAGTACATTTTTCGATCAATTGGAAAATCGCCATTCAAAGTGTATATGGCTATGATCCTAAATGAAGGGATGAATGTAGAGGTTTTGGGTGATAGTAGTGAAGAGCACCAGGAGGTGAGCACCCCAAAGACTGATGAGAAGACATTGGGAGCGGATCAAAGCCAAAAGGACTAGGAAGAGCTAGCTTGAGTAGAGAATGAGATGATGGAAGCAGTTATCGCAACTTCTGTTCTAGATTAGTCAATGATTGGCACATTCGTTGTTAGTGTGCTTGAGCCTGCTAGGCCCGACATTGATCTTAAGAGTACATTGGTAGAAGAGGGCATTGATGCCTCCATTATATCTTCTTTAGCTTCACCACCACCACCACAACAAGATTGACTTGACAAGGGGATTCTCATACTCACTATTTTCTCTTATGCTTACTCTTTGTTGTACCTTGCACATTGAGGCTAATTTTTATTTTATTCGGAGGGGGTGAGCTTAAGGAATTCCCTACCTTCTGAATGTTTTTATTTATGATGAGACAATGATGGTATTTTATTCTGATAATTTTGAGAATCTTTAACTTTTTGGTTGTATATATTTTTAATTTAGATTGTAATAGAGTACTATTTATTTTTATTATTTTTTTGGTTTTCATGTTGAATGGATGAATGATTGCAAATATTTGGCAAACCTCGTGCATAGATGAAAAACGTGCGAATATAATATCGTGTCTCTAGTCCTATAACACCCCACATTTTTTACATGTACTAATTCTATACAAATGAATCATGTTATGGTTTGGTCAAATTAGCGTCAATTCTTGAAAGTGCTTGAATCTCGTGTTAATGGGCGATATGTGATTCTAAATGCTTAAGAAGGTTGATGGTATATATGTGTTGGTGTTAAATTGAGGATATATCATCCCTAAACTAAGTAAATAATTGAGATTATTACATGACTTAATAATTTAGTAGGAGAGTCACGTACTTATAATTGATAGCCAATCGAAGGCGAGGCTCGACACCGAAAATTGTTCAAGTTCTATTATGAATACATTCCTTGTTAAGGTTGTAACTTTTGGCCAGGTTTTAGTATCATAAATGTACCTTATTTTCAGTCCAAGAAGAGTTTAAAAATGCCCTCAGTGTTCTACAAACAACTTGGCCATTTGGATCCAAAACCAACTAAGAAGAAAGCTGGAAATTGACAGCATAGGTCCATCACAATTGAGACCCAATTGAGCCCAATTTTGGAGGGTAAGATGTTGCAATAATAGACTATTAATGGGTGTCATTATCAGGTCAAAAATGGAAGACAAAGTTGGGCAATTTGATCCTTAAAAATGGACTAAGTGCAACACTTATTCTTTCCACTAGGAAATAAAGTTTCAGCTTTGTTAAAGTGTTTTCTCTTCTTTATATTTCACTTCACCAAACTGCAAACTCATTCTCTAAGGATTTTGAAGGGAGTACAGAACCTAAAAGGTAAAGGTAAGTAATTATAGTTGTGCATTTAGTATGATTTCTTCATGTAAAACAAGAAGTAAATGATAGAATCTTTGTTGGAAATTTGCTGGAAACTCTAGACAGCTTGTGTCTAGAAGGTTACTGCACACTTGCCTTTTATTTTGGTGAATTCTATATGGTTTTTTGGACTTTATTATGAAGAGATTTTGATGATCTTATCATGTTTGATGTTATAGATACTTCTAGTATGATTTCTTCATGAAAAACAAGAAGTATGTGATAGTATGTGAATCAGGAAATCTGCTGGAAATTCTGGACAACTTGTGTTCAGAAAGTTGTTGCACACTTGTCTTTTATTTTGGTGACTTCTATATGGTTTTTGGACTTTATTATAAAGATACTTTGATGTTCTGAATATGTTTTAAGTTATAGATGTTGCTAATATGGTTTCTTCATGTAAAACAAGAAGTACATGCTATTATGTTAAGCTGGAAATTCTGGACAACATGTGTCCTAAGGATTGTTGTGAATGTTTCTTGTTGCTCAAGATGATTTTCTTCTAATTGGTTGGATGAGATATGAAGTGAGACTTACATTATAACAATATGTAGGTTGTTATTCATGGAATTAAGCCGCTGTACCACTTTTACGGTCTAGAAAGATGAGTTATTGTACAACGTCGTAGTTTCACTTTTAAAATGAACTTGGAAGCTGAAAATTATAATATGTGTTTCCACGACCTTAACCTATTTTGGGACTGTTTTTGGACTATATTAAGACTGGTTTTATGAGGTAAAAGTGTTGGAAACAATTTAGGAAAAGTTAAAACAAGTTTGGGATTGTTGGCGTCGAAGTTTGGTGAAAAGATGTAACGTTATGTCGCTTGTTTGTATGTTGTGAAGAATTATTATTTGTTGTGCCTTGTAGGCTATCTTAGGACTATTAAGGGTCTTGAAATAAGGTGTATATGATATGTACATAAGGATGGTTGTTAGAAAATACTTTTATAAGTGAAAAGGTTGAAGAAAAGTCCTTGCGTCATTAGTTGAAAGCTTGATGTCCGGGTGATCGTTTTTATGATGTTGAACTGCCTAGAAGTATTGTGTTGCTGCTAATATTAGTCTTATTGCTTAATATACTGTAGCTAAATATTTGAGGGAAACCACAGCCACTCCAAGTTAGTAACGAGGTCATACATCGAGGTATGTAAGACTACTTGATTTTCATATCACATGGCATGAAACATAGATTCCTTGGTAAGTAAAGGCATTTATCTACTCCTACATGTCAAGCAGCCCTGTGTCCACTCTTCCACATATTCATATGCTTTTATATATATATAGCTATCTTCAAAGTTACATACATATATGGATACTAAGTACATGAGTTCATGTTGTTAAAAAAAGTTCATGAGTTGCTTAAATTCATACGTATTTCATTGTCGATGTAGCATACTCTTTTCATTTCCATATTGTATTGTATGATTAATTACATGTCACATGTTGCGTATAGAACCTTATAGCTCCAATATTATGACCACCAAAAAGAATAATCTCAAAGGTAATATAAAGATAAAGTATACAGTTTCG
>JAOTQR010114199.1:0-25287 GCA_025774065.1 Solanum ossicruentum | reverse complement strand
ATGGTCTTGCTTATTATGATATTCACTGCACACTATATTAAAGCTATGTAAAATTGTGACTGTTTTGCTTATGCATTTTGACTATGTTGCCTATCACTTGTTGCATTGAATCCTATATACTTAGTATATTCAAATGTACTAATACATACTCTGTGCCTACATGATATTACCATGTATAAACTAGAGCTGCTCACGATTATTCTCTATATGGCTAGTTGTGATATCTTGAAGATAAGCTTTGGTGAGTCCTGAAGTTCGGGGACGCTAGCTATGCTACTCTTGCTTATGTTATTTCTTTATGTTGAACTCATGATACTATGAGGGTGAGCCCGGAAAGTGTCTTGGCCCCCACCTATTCTATGCTTAAAGGTGTTGTTATACAAGTGATGTAATTATGCTATGCTCTTGACTATTGATAATTTATGATTATCAAAGACTTCCCTTAGTCCCTTTATCCTTATTTAAATCTTTTGATGTTATTTACTTTGCTTCCGCGACCAAGGATGTGCGATTGATATGCTAAGAGGCTTATTTGGATCCCTTCGAGTTTTCATTTGCCATGTCATGACTAGGCCCTAGACTTGGGTCATGACAAACTTCATATCAGAACCAGGCTGTTAATGGTCCTTGAAATCCAACACAACATGTCTATTAGAGTCTTGTTCATGGTTGTGAAGTGCACCACAACTATGAGTAAGAGGCTATGAGACGTTTTAGGAAATGTTTCCCTTCTTCTTAATGTATGTCGTGCTATAGAAGTTAAGGTAAGGTTTTTACCCTAAAGAATGTTCTTTGCTATGCTAGATCATGCATATTCCAAGAGGAAGAAGAGCCCATTCATCCGGGAAGCAACAGGCCCCACCCACCCCTCAAGATTCTCATGATGGGGTAGCATCTCATGAAGAGTTTCGTGATACTATTACCATGCTAGCCCATGCCATGACTAATAAAATAAATCAAGGGACCCAAGCCCCTCATGCTCCTACTTCGGCTTCTAAGTTGAGGGATTTTACAAGAATGAACCCACCGGAGTTCCACGGGTCTAAAGTGGATGAGGACCCTCAAGAATTTATTGATGAGGTGTACAAAGTGGTCATGACCCAAGTCTTGGGCCTAGATGTGACCGGCAAAATGGGAAACCCGAAGGAACCCCAAAAAAGCATTGTAGCATATGATTACACATCCTTGGTCACAGAAGCAACAAAATACAACAAATAAAAATAGAAAATTGGGATATCGGGGCTAAGGGAACACTTCCATATTATGAATAACAAGAGTCTATAGATGTCAAGCTCATAGAATAGATACATATCATGTCTAACAACACTTCTATTACATAGATACAAGCGGGCGCCAAGACAAAGCAACCAGGCTCACCCTCAGAGATAAAGTAAACAATAAAGAAGAATGTCTCAATATATAATAAGATAAACTTAGACTAAGGTCCCCGAAGTGGAGGACTCACCAATTAGCTTGAGTAGTACCTAACTAGCCACGTGGATGAGGAGGATGATCAACTTATGCACTGATTCCTACATGGTGACATCATGTAGGCATTGAGTGTGCTTTAGTATATTTGACTATACTAAGTATGAAGGATGCGATGCAACAAGAGATATGCATCATAGTCGAAATGCATAGAAAGAGACAATAGCTAGTGTAGTAACTATATGACATACATGATTAGTGATGAAGTAAAACATGCTTACGTAGGACATAACATATGTGTAAGAAGAGACCTCATTACTAGTGGATCCTCACACCCTACCACCCTTGGTTATTGAGGTACAAACCCCGTCAGTAGGTTGGTGCATTATTGCACCCTACCACACTTGTTGTTGGAGTACAAACCCCAGATAGGTTAATGGGTACAAACCCCCAACAAGGTTAGTGGATCATCTACCCTACGACCCTTGGTTCCGGAGTACAAACCCCCTGATAGGATGATGGGTAAAGACCCCCAACAAGGTTACCTGGCGCACAACCTCTGGATAGGGCATGGTCACATTCCAACACTTTAGAGAGATCACCATATGTATGTATTCATTCATCATAATTTCATCATCATATCATCATCATATAGTCGTTAACTCACAAAATAAGCATTGTACCTTAAATTCCTCAAGAAACCATAACCGAACATTTTATCAAACACTTAGAGGGTGTGTAGTGGTAGTGTAAAATCATGCAATTCAACAGTGAAATCATGCTAGAAAATTCAATTTAAAACATTCAAAGATACTTGGTAACACCCTTAAGCAATTTATATTAAAACCCTTCACCAAATCATACAATAGGCCTTGGTTTCATAACTCAAAACATAACAAAATAGTCACAATTTCATATTCTTCAACGTAGTGTGCAGTGATTTCCATAATAAGATGGACCAAATTATAAATCAACTTTAAATCATGCAAATTAGAGTGAAGGGAAGATTGGGTATCATGGGTAAAAGGAACCATGAAAGAAACCCACATACCTTAGCTTTGAAGGAACTCCTGATGAAGGTTGAGAATGGAGTTGAAGCTTGAAGGAACTCTTTAGTTCTGGATGAGGGTTTTGAGACTTGAATTTAGTGGTGAAAAATTTGACTAAGTGTGTGAGTGAGCATTGGGGAATGTTTGGGATGATATGAGTGTGAAAAATTGTCAAGTATAGGTAAATACACGTTTAGGAATACTTAGGCCCAAAACTTAAAGCCTTGGACCGAAGTCAATAAATTGCCCCTATTTTAACACTTATGCGCGTAGCGTAAATGGCGCATAGTACGTACTGGAATTCATCATTTCAGAATTTGAAATTGCGATTCATTTACTCTTAAATCAGGGTTAGACTATTTTCCCCCTAATTATGACCCCTAAACAAGAATATGACGTCGGATTTTCGATATTACGCACGAATCTTGAGATATAAGGAAATTACAGTTCTGACATTTTTGAGGTATATTTTTGGGCACTTTTTGGGATCATTTCAATATCTTCCCCTTGGGAACATTTGTCCCTGGATGTCAAATACTCTTATATGAGATGCATAAAACATGACAATTTCAGCGCACATAGAGATGCAAAAATGCACTTAAGCATCATTTCAAAAATTTCATCGAAAATGTAAAATCAACTTGAACTTATCAATTTAAACATGAACATATTCAATGACATGGGGATGAACTTAAGACGTGAGATCAAATGAGGGACATAGATGAATACTTTAGGCTTGAGTGGAATGGAAAAGGTAACATATCACTTTTTCATGTCAGCTTCGGCCTCCCAAGTAGCACTCTCTACTTGTTGATTCCTCTAAAAGACCTTATCTGAAACCACCTCTTTGTTTCTCAACCTCTTCATTTGCCTATCCAAAATCTGAACTAGAACCTCTTTATATGTCAAATTATCCTCAACAATAAGAGGCACAATGGCATTCAGATCCCCCACATATTTCCTTAACATGAACAAATGGAACACCAGATGCACCAATTCCATCTCACTAGGCAACCTCAACTCGTAAGCTACCTTGACAACCCTCCTCATGACCTCATAAGGACCAACATATCTTGGGCTCAACTTGCCGTTTTTACCAAAACGGACCACACCCTTCATGGGTGAAGCCTTTAGGTAGACCCAATCACCAACTTTGAATTCGGGGTCTCTTCTTCTCACATCGGCATAAGATTTTTGGCGACTTTGGGCCATCTTCAACCTTTCTCTAATCATCCTAACCTTATCAACAGCCTCCATAACCAAATTCGGTCCCAAAAAACCTACCTCACCAACCTCAAACCAACCAACTAGTGATATATAATGTCTCCCATAGAGAGCCTCAAAAGGTACCATACCGATGCTAGAATGATAGATATTATTGTAGGCAAACTCAATCAACAAGAGATGATCATCCAAACTACCTTTAAGCTCGAACACACATGCTCTAAGAATATCCTCAAGGGTTTGGATGGTCCTCTCAGCTTGGCCATCTGTTTGAGGGTGGAAGGCCGTTGAAAGCTTAACTCTAGTACCAAGATCCCTATGGGAAGATCTCCAAAAATGTGAAGAAAAATTATGCCCCACGATCCAATATGATGGGCAAAGGAACCCCATGCAATCTTACCCAATCATGAATGTACAACCTTGCATAATCATCATCCCCAAATGTGGTTTTAACCTATAGAAAGTGAGCCCGTTTTGTCATTCTATAAATCACAACCCAAATGAAATCAAAAACCTTTTTAGTCTTGGGCAACCCAACCACAAAATCCATGTTAATCACCTCCCACTTCCAAGTAGGAATCTCAATGTCTTAAGTTAGGCCACCTAGCCTTTAATGCTCGGCTTTAACCTGTTGACAAGTATGACAACCGAAAATCAAATTTGGCAGTATCCTCTTTATGCCTCCCCACCAATACACATCCCTCAAGTTTCTATACATTTTGATGGAACCAGAGTGGTTAGAATAAGAAGATTTATGTGCCTTATCGAGGATCCTTTCTATCAAACCATCAACATATGGAACACACAACCTACCTTGATATCTAAAGGTGCCATATGCCCCTTGGGAGAAAACGTCCACCTTGTCCTCTTTCACCAAGGCCTTTAATTCTATGAAGGATGGATCAAGATCTTATTTTGCCATCACCTCATCAATCAAAGGAGACTTAGGGCCATTAACAACAACCACACCACTATTACTATCCTCTTCCAACCTAACTCCCAATCTAGCCAATTGATGCACCTCCCTAGACATCTCCTTCTCACTACCACCAACATGAGCTAGGCTACCCATGGACACCCTACTAAAGGCATCTTCCACCACATCATCCTTACCCGGATGATGATGCATACTCATATCATAGTCCTTAAGAAGTTCTAACCATCTCCTTTGTCTTAAGTTGAGATCCTTTTAAGTAGACATATTGGAGGCTCTTATGATCAGTGAACACATCTACATGCACCCCATACAAGTTGTGATGCCAAATCTTTAATGCAAACACCACGGCGGCCAACTCTAGGTCATGGATAGGGTAGTTCCTTTCATGTACTTTGAGTTTTCTAGAAAAATAGTCTATGACCTTACCATTTTGCATCAACACACAACCCAAACCAACTCGGAAGCATCACAATACATAACAAATCCCTTAAGCCCATCTGTAGTGACAATATAGGAGAGGACACAAGCCTATGCTTCAATGTTTGGAAGCACCTATCACATTTATCGATCCACACAAACTTAACCTTCTATTGAGTCAATTTTGTCATTAGAGAAGTAATAAAAGAGAACCAATTCACAAACCTCCTACAATAGCTCACCAAACCCAAGAAACATCTAATGTCTGACGGGGTCAATGGTCTGTGCCAGTCTTTACTAACATCAATTTTCTTTGGATCCACCTTAATACAATCCGCCGACACTGCATGTCCTAGGAAGGAAACCTCCCTCTACCACTTTTCATATTTAGCATACAACTGCTCCTCCCTCTATCTTTGCAGCACAACTCTCAAATGAGACCTACACTCCTCCTCACTATGAGAATAGATCAAAATGTCATCAATACAAACCACAACATAAGAATCGAGGTAGGGTTTAAAGACCATATTTATTAGGTCCATGAAGATGGCAGGTACATTGGTCAACCCAAAAGACATCACAATAAACTCGTAATGCCGATATCTATTCCAAAAGGTCATCTTGGGAACATCACACTCCCTCACCTTCACTTGATAATACTCGAACCAAAGATCAATCTTAGAGAAATAGCCAGCCACTTGTAATTGGTCAAATAAATCATCACTCCTTAGAAGAGGATACCTATTCATGATGGTGACCCTATTGAGTTACTGGTACTTAATACACATCCTAAGGACCCATCCTTGTTTTTCACAAACAACACCGGAGCACCCCAACATGATTGGCTAGGTCTAATAAATCCCTTCTCCAACAAGTCCCTCAATTGTTCCTTCAACTCCGTTGGGGCCACACGGTAAGGGAGAATAGAGATGGGTTGAGTATCAGGGAGGAGGTCTATGCCAAAGTCTATTTCCCTCTCGAAAGTAATACCAGGAAGGTCATTTGGGCATACATCAAGAAACTCATTTACAATTAGAACCGAATCTAAGGGAAGGAATTTAGACTCCACATCCCTAACCCTCACAAGATGGTAAATACACCCCTTAGATATTTACTTACGGGCTTTAATGCAAGATACAAATATACCCTTGACCACCACATCTTGATTTTTCCACTCAAGGACGGGTTCACTTGGAAATTGAAATTTTACCCTATGGGTTCTACAATCAATTAGAAGCATAGTAGGCATGTAACCAATACATCCCAAGATTAATATCAAAATCCACCATGTCTAACTCAACAAGATCACAAGGTAAGATTTTATGCAAAATGCAAATAGGACAACTTCTATAAACTTTTCTATTAATAATGGATTCTCCAATAGGAGTATATACCTCATATGACTCATGCAGCAACTCGGGGTCAACATGGAACTATTGGGAAACAAAGGGGTATTAAAAGAAAGAGTGATACTCGGATCAATCAATGCATACACATAAAAGTCAAATATTTTCAACATATCAATGGCGATATCGGGGACCTCATCAACTCCTTGCCTCCCATGCAAAGCATAAAATAGATTGTGCCTTGGGGCACGATTTTATGGGTTATCTCTTCCCAAAGGAATGGCATTAGCACCTTGTAGACGAACCTCTTTGCCCTTTTTACGATCTAGGGGGCAATCCACCATTCTGTGACCCACTTCCACACAACCAAAGCATACATTAGTATCTCTCAAGCATGGGCCCCTATGCCTCTTACCACACTTAGGACACACCACAACACCAACACCTTGGAGCCTTGGGAAGTCATTGGCGAACCGCCTATTGCAACCCTTGGTGTATCCGGACACCCTTTTGGAAACTGCCCTCAAAACGAGCCCTCTTAGCCTCATGGCCCCTCTTCTTCCTCAATTTCTCCTCCTCCATTTGCTTGGCATGGGTCATCAACTGAGACAAGTCCATGTCACTAATTAGCATGGAAAACCGGCATTCTTCACTTACCAAGTCAGAGACCCCCATCAGAAACTTATTCATCCTAGATCCAGGATCAGCCACCAAATAAGGGGCATACTTTGAAATTTGGGTAAACTTAAGGGCATACTCCCTCACTCTCATAGAACCTTGTCTCAAATTCATAAATTTCACCAATTAAGATTCCCTAAGTTCAATGGGGAAGAATCGATTAAGGAAAGCCACCTTGAACTCCTCCCAAAGCACCACATTGCCATTCCCTCCTCCCTCTTCCATTGGTCATAACATATTTATGCTACACCTTAGAGTTGGTACACCGCCAACACCCATGGCATTTAAAATCTTATAGACCTCATCAATGAATTCTTGTGGATCTTCATCCACCTTTGACCCATAGAGCATCGGAGGATTCATCCTCATGAAGCCTCTTTACCTGAGAGGCCAGTGTAGGAGTATGAGGGGCTAGGGAGCCTTGGTTGGCTTGATTAGCAACCACTTGTGCAAGCAAGGTGAGAACATCCCTAAGCTTTCCATTGGCCGGTTGCTCCTCGGCCATGCAGGCTCATCTTCCCCTCGTATTAGGCATGATCTAGCATAGGAAAGAACAATCATTAGGGGAAAGATTACTTCAACTCTATAGCATGACTTAGAACACAAAGAAAGGAAACATTTCCTAAAATGTGTCATAGTCTCTTACTCATAGTTGTGGTGCACAACACAATCATGAATCAGCCTCTACTTAATACGGTGTGTTAGACTTCACAGATCTAACAACCTAGTGCTATGATGCCAGCTTTGTCTTGACCCAAGCTAAGGGCTTAGACGTGACCGGCGAATGGGGAACCCGAAGGAATCCCAAACAATCCTCATAGCATATCATTATATATCCTTAGTTGCAGAAGAAATAGAATACAATAAAAAAATAAATTGGGACAATTGGGGCTAGGACTGGACTTCCATATCATGAACAACAAGAGTAGATAGATGTTAAGCTAATAGAATGGATACATATCATATCCAATAACACCTTTATTACATAGATAAGAGCGGGGGCCATGACTAAGCAACCAGGATCACCCTCATAGATAAAGTAAATATTAAAGAAGAGTGTCTCAATACATAATAAGAGAAACTTATACTAATGTCCCCAAAGTGGAGGACTCACCAACTAGCTTCAGTAGTACGGGACTGGCCACATGGAGGATAATGATGATCAACTTGTGCACCGGTTCCTACATAGTGACATCATGCAGGAATAGAGCATGTGTAAGTATGTTTGAATTTACTAAGTATGTAGGATGCAATGCAACAAGAGAAAGGAATCATAGTTAAAATGCATCGAAATAGACAATAGCTAGCATAGTAATCATATGACATGCATTATTAGTGCTTAAGTAAAACATTCTTATGTAGGACATAACATAATTGTAACAAGAGACCATTCATTATTAGTGTATCATCACACCCTACAACCCTTGGTTATTGAGGTATAAACCCCGTCAATAGGTTATTGGATCGTCGCACCCTACCACCCTTGGTGCCAGAGTACAAACCCCCCAATAGGTTGATAGGTATAAACCACCAAAAGGTTGGTGGAACATCACACCCTACCACCCTTGGTGCTGGAGTACAAACCCCCCAATGGATTGATGGGTACAAACCCTGACAAGGTTACCCGGCGTACAACCCCCAGGTAGGGCATGGTCACATTCTAACACTATAAAGAGATCACCATATACATCTATTCATTCATCATTATTTCATTATTGTATCATCATAATATAGTCTTTCAACTCACAAGACATGTATTAGACCTTCAATTCCTCAAGAAACTATAACTGGACATTTTATCAAACACTAAGAGGGTGTGTAGGGCTAGTGTAAAACCATACAATTCAAGAGTGAAATCATTCTAGAAAATTCAATGTAAAACCTTCAATAGATAATTGGTAACACCCTCAAGCAATTTGCATCAAAACCCTTCACCAAATCATACAATAGGTCTTGGTTTTATAACTTAAAATATAGCAATACGGTCATAATTTCATGAGCTTCTACATATTGTGCAATGATTTTCATAATAAGATAGACCCAATTGCAAATCAACTTTAAATCATGTAAATTAGAGTGAAAGGAAGCTTGGGTGTCATAGGTGAATGGAATTTATGAAATAAACTGACAAACCTTTGCTTTGGAGGAACTCTTGATGAAGATTGATAATGGTGACTTGAAGCCTAAAGGAAATCCTTAGTTCTAGATGAGGGACTTGAAACATGAATTTAGGAGTGACTTAGAACACAAATTTGGGAACACTTAGGCCCAACACTTAAAGTTTAGGATGATATGAGGGCAAAAAATGGTTAAGTATAGCTAAATACATATTTGGGAACACTTAGGCCCAACACTTAAAGTCTTCGACTGAAGTTAGAAAATTGCCCCATTTTAACACTGATGTACGACACATAGAGGGCGCATAGTAGCTACTAGAATTCGTCATTTTGAAATTTGAAATTGTGATTCATTTACTCTAAAATCAGGGTTGGACACTTTTCTCCCTACTTTTGATCCCCTGAACAAGAATACGAAGTCAGATTTTTGATATCATGCACGGATTTTGAGATATATAAAAATTACAATTTCAGCACTTTTGAGGCACATTTTCGGGCACTTTTTTGGGTCATTTCAAAAGTGTTGTCTATTAGAGAAGTAAGCGGTGTTGGTGACCTACAACTCAAAGAGGTGGCCCAAATATGGTTTACCCAATGGAAATTGGAGAAGGGGAACATTAATGTGATCCATTGGGAGGAGTTTAAGGCGGCATTTCTCAACCGGTTCTTCCCTCTTGTGTTGAGAGGGGATAAAATGGTGGAATTTGTGAATATAAAGCAAGGATTCATTAATGTGAGGCATATTCCCTCAAGTTTAACCAACTCTCCAAATATGCTCCATAATAGGTGGCCAAGCCAAGGTCTAGGATGAACAAGTTTGTGATGGGTGTGTCTGACTTGGTAAATGAAGAATGTCGTGTCGCTATGTTGATAGGTGGTATGGACTTTTCCCACCTCATAACTTATGCCGAACAATTGGAAGGGGAAAAGTTGAGAAAGAGGAGAATGAGTGAGGCCAAGAGGACCCGTTTTGAAGGTGGATTCAAAAATCCTAAGGGTGGCCGATTTCCTTAAGGCCACAAGTTCCCAGGCTAAAGTTCTTCAAATGCTCCTAATAGAAGGGTTGTTAATGATAACCAAAGATTCCAAGGTGGTGGTGGTGTCATGCCTAATGGCATGTGTTCAAGATGTGGTAGAGGGCATAATAACCCATGTTTGAGGAACATTAATGATTGTTATGGTCGTGGTGATGTAGGTCATAAGATGATTGATTGTCCTCGTAATCAAAACAAGGGTATAGATGGTTGTCCATAAGGCAAAGGTGCAAATGTGGGTCCTTGAGGAAGAGGAGGCCAACAAGGGGGATGCTCTAAGGCAAAATCGGTTCTATGCACTTCAAGGGTAACAAGGGGTAGATAAGATGCCCGATATCATCACTGGTATGTTAAAATTCTTTGATTTAGATGTCTATGCATTGATAGACTCGAGTGCCACTCTTTCGTTTTCTCCTTTTGTTGCAAAAAAGCTTCATGTTAAACCCGAATTGTTGTGTGGGCTATATCAAGTTTCTACTGTCGTTGGTGCATCCATTATTGGTAGAAAAGTCTATAGAAATTGTCCCATATTCATTTTGCATAAAAGATTGCCTTGTGATTTTGTTGAGTTGGATATGGTGGATTTTGATGTCATTCTTGGGATGGATTGTTGCAAGGATATTATATCTCTATTTATTGTAGAACCTGTAGGGTCAAATTCCATTTTCCTAATGAACCCGTCCTTAAGTATGAGTGTCTTGGTGTGGTGGTCAAGGGAAGATTCATTTCTTGCATTGAAGACTAAAAGTTAATTTCTATAGGGTGTCTCTATCATCTTGTGAGGGTTGGGGATGTTAAGTCCAAAGTCCTTCCTATTTAGTCGGTTCTGGTGGTGAATAATTTCCTTGATGTCTTTCTTGATGAGCTTCCCGGTGTTCCTCCTAAAAGGCAAATAGATTTTGTTACAGACCTCCTTCCCGATACTCAAACCATTTCTGTTCTGCCTTACCATTGGGCTTTGACGGAGTTAAAGGAGTTGAAGGAACAATTGAGGGATTTGTTGGAAAGGGGTTTCATTAGTCCTAGCTAATCATCTTATGGTGCACTTCTATTGTTGTGAAGAAGAACGATGGTTCTTTTAGAATATGCATTGACTACCCGCAACTTAATAGGGTCACCATGAAGAATAAGTACCCTCTACTAAGGATTGATGATCTTTTCGACCAACATCAAGGGGATAGTCATTTATCTAAGATTGATCTTCAGTTTGGTATAACCAAGTGAAAGTGAGAGAATGTGACATTCCCAAGACGGCTTTCGAGACTAGGTATGGGCATTATGAGTTTGTAGTTATGTCCTTCGGGTTGACTAATGTATCAGCTATCTTCATGGATCTTATTAATAGAGTCTTCAAACCCTACCTTGATTTCGTTGTGGTGGTATTTTTTGATGATATCTTGATCTATTCCCAAAGTAAGGATGCAACGCCCCTGAAAAAGAACTCAAAAATGTGCCTCAAAAGTGCCCGAAATTGTAATTTCCATGCATCTCAAACACCATGCGTGATATCAAAAATCTGACTTCATATTCTTGAACAGGTGAAACTGTTTTTAGAGCAACCGTATAAAAATTTGAAAATCGCAAAATTTGATTTCAAGAGAGGTTTTCGCGCCCAAGATGCGACGCACCAAGGGCACTCCTCTATGTATTCGTGGACTGCTTTTGTTGTTTCGGTCCAGGGCTCTTAGGTCATGGGCATAAGTCTTCCCATGCATAAAAATATCTATACTTATTCATATTTCACCTTTATATCATACAATACATTCCCCAATACTCTCTCAAACACTTACACAAATATTTCACTCAAAATCTAAGTGTCAAATCTCATTCTTGATCTAATTCACTCAAGCTTCAAGTCTCCATTCCAATCTTCATCAAGGAATTCTCCAAAGTTAACATATATGAGTTTCAAACCACTGGGCCCTTTCACCCATGGTGCCTAAGCTTCCTTTTTATCTAAATTACATGTTTCTATGTTGATTTTACTTATGGGTATTCTATTATGAATTTGACTATGAACCATTTTGGGGTTATGTAAAAGTGTGTGTCTATGCATGTTTTGAGCCATGATTCTATGTTATATGATGAGTTTTGATGAGGCATTTCAATGTATTTTGCAAGGTGGTATTACCAAGTGTTGGAGGGTTGATTTACTTCAAGATTTCTTGCATGATTTCACTCTTAATTGCATTGTTATACACTAGGCTTACTCACCCGTCCTGTGTTTGATAAAATGTCCAGTTTAGGGTTATCGAGCTATTGATGATCCATTGCATGTCCTTTGATTTAGGGTTATTGAGCTATTGATGATCCATTGCATGTCCTATGATTTGTATGACCTTTTTATGATTAAAGGAGAGTATATATGTGTTGATTTCATGAAAAATATCTATTGCATTGCAAGTTGACCACCTAGTTGAGGGGATGCTAGACCTCAATCACCATGAATGGCAGGGTGACCACCATCAACCAATTGAGGGGTTAATAACTCAATCACCATAGATGGTGGGGTGAGACCACCATCAATCAATTGAGGTGTTGATACCTCAATCACCATGGATGGCGCGATGTGACCATCATCAACCAATTGACGGGTTGATACTTCAATCACTATGGATGGCGGGGTGTGACCACCAGCAAAATATTGATCTCTTACTACACATGTAATATGTTCTATGCAAGCATGTTTTACTTCAAACATCAATCATGCATGCCATATTGCTATATTCTTTTTCATATCCTAATTATAAATTTCGATTATGTTACCTATCTCTTGTTGTATTTCATCCTACATACTTAGTAATTCAAACATACTAACACATAATCTATGCCTAGATGATATTACCATGTAGGAACTGGAGCTCCTCATGATCATCCTCATCCTCCCGATGGCTAGTGCTATCTCTACAAGCAAGTTGGTGAGTCCTTAGCTTTGGGGATAATGTCTTGATCTCATGATATGTATAAAGATTCTCTCTCTCTCTGTCTATTATTGTATGTTTTGACTATAAGGGTGAGCCAGTTGATTGTCTTGGGCCTTGTTAGGTTCTATGTTTAGAGCTGTTGTTTGGACTAATTATGTAATAATGTTATAAGCTTAACTCTCTTTGACACTTTGATATTTTATGAAAGGAAGGACTTCCCCTAGTCCCTTTGCCCTTATTTCTATCATTTTATTGTTGCTTAATTACTTTATCAAGCAAGGATGTGTGATGATATATTAAGAGGCTTGATTGGGGTTCATTCGAGTTCCCCATTCATCGTGTCATATTTAGGCCCTAGGCTCGATCATGACAAACTTGGTATTAGAGAACTAGGTTGTTAATGGTCCTCAGAGTCCAACACACCACGTATTAGAGTCTTACTCATGGTTGTGGAGTACACCACAACTATGAGTAAGAGGCTATGAGGTGCTTTAGGAAATGTTTCCCTTCTGCTTACCCTATGTCGTGTTATCGGAGTTAAGGTATGGTTTCTCCCAACTATTGTTCTTTGATATGCTAGATCATGCCTATCCCAAGAGGGAGAAGATCTCGTACTCCCGAAGAACAACCGGCTCATTTAGAGCTCTAGGATGCTCTACCTTGCTAGCTCAAGTTGTGGTTAATCAAATCAACCAAGGGTCCCAAGCCCCTCATGCGCCTACTTCGGCATCTCGGGTGAGGGACTTTCTGAGGATGATCCCATCGGATTTCTATGGGTCTAAAATAGATGACTACCCTTAAGAAGTTGTTGATGAGATATACAAAGTGTTGGCTATCATGGGTGTGAGATCAGATGATAAGGCAGAGTTGGCGGCTTACCAACTCAAGGGGGTGGCCCAATAATGGTATACTCAACGGAAGGAGGAGAAGGGGAACAACAATATAATTCTATGGGATAAGTTTAAGGTAGCTTCCCTAAACCGATTCTTTCTTCTTAAGTTTAGGATGGCCAAAATGGAGTTCATGAATTTGAAGTAAGAATCATTGAGTGTGGGGGAATATTCCCTCAACTTCAACCAACTCTCTAAGTAGGATCCACACTTGGTTCCCGACCCGAGGGCTAGGATCAATAAGTTCGTGATGGGTGTATCCGATTTAGTGAATGAGGAGTGTCATGCTACTATGTTGACTGGTGATATGGACTTGTCCCGCCTTAGGACCTATGCCAAACAATTTGAGGGGGAGAAGTTGAGGAAGAGGAGAAGTAGTGAAACCAAGAGGGCCCATTTTGATGGTAAGTTCCAAGGTCCAGACTATGGAGGGTTTCACCAAGGCCAAGGGACTTCTTATATTCCTAGTAGGAGATTTGCTATTCACTACCAAGGCCCCAAGGTGGTGGTGGTGTGGTGCCTAAACATATGTGCCAAAGAAGTAGTAAAGGGCATGATAGCCGATGTTTGATGGACATTAATGCTTTCTATAGTTGTGGGGAAGTGGGTCACAAGAAGGTTGATTAATCTCGGAATCAAAATAAGGATAAAGATGTTCATCCACAAGGTAGGGGTGTTAATGCAATCCCTTTAGGGAGAGGCGGCCAACAAGCTGGTGCCCCAAGGAACAATCTGTTCTACGCACTCCAAGGGAGACAAGGGGTTGATAAGGTGCCCGATGTCGTCAGTGGTATGTTAAAACTCTTTGATATTGATGTATATGCATTGGTATACCTGTATGCCAATCTTTCTTTTGTTACCTCTCTTATTGCCAAAAAAGTTTCATGTTAAGCCCGAATTTTTCAGTGAGTCTGATGAGGTTTCTACTCCCATTGGTGCAATTTATTATTGCTAGAAAGGTCTATAGAAATTGTCCCATTTGCATCATGCGTAAAATATTATCTTGTGATCTTGTGGAGTTGGATATGCTAGATTTTGATATCATTCTTGGGATGGATTGGGTGCATGCATATTATTCCTCTATTGATTATAGAACCCACATGGTCAAGTTCCAATTCCCAAATGAACTCTTTCCTGAGTGGGAGAATCATGATATGGTGGTCAAGGGTAGGCTTATCTCTTGCATTAAAGCCTAAAAGTTTATCTCTAAGGGGTGTCTCTACCATCTTGTGAGGGTTATGGATATTGAGTCCAAAGTCCTTCCTATAGAGTCAGTTTCGGTGGTTAGTGAGTTTCTTGATGTCTTTCCAAATGACCTTCTCGGTGTTCCTCCCAAAAGGGAAATAGACTTTGGTATAAACCTTTTTCTCGATACTCAACCCATTTCTATTCCCCTTTACCGTATGGCCTCGTCAAAGTTAAAGGAGTTGAAGGAGCAATTGAGGGATTTGTTGGAGAAGGGTTTTATTAGGCCTAGCAAATCACCTTGGGGTACATCGGTGTTGTTTGTGAAGAAGAAAGATGGGTCCCTTAGAATGTGCAATGACTACCGGCAACTGAATAGGGTTACCATCAAGAATAAGTACGCTCTACCAAGGATTGATGATTTGTTTGACCAACTTCAAGGGTTCAGTGAATTCTCTAAGATTGATCTTCTATCTGGTTATCATCAAGTGAAGGTGATGGAGTCTGACATTCCCAAGATGGCCTTCCGCACTAGGTATGGGCATTAAGAATTTGTGGTTATGTATTTTGGGTTGACCAACGCACTAGCTATCTTCATGGATCTTATGAATAGGGTCTTTAAATGCTACCTTGATTTTTTGTGGTGGTCTTCATTGATGATATCTTGATCTATTCTCATAGTGAGGAGGAGCATGTGAGTCATTTTAGGGTGGTGTTGCAAAAATTAAGGGAAAAGAAGTTGTATGCCAAGCATAAGAAATGTGAATGTTGGTTGAAAGAGGTTTCCTTTCTAGGTCATGTGGTGTCGGGGGATGATATTAAGGTGGATCTTAAAAAGATGGATGTGATTAGAAATTGTCCTAGGCTATTGACCCTATCGAACATTAGAAGCTCCTTGGGCTTAGCAGGTTACTATCAGAGATTTGTAAATGGGTTCTCTTCTATTGCTTCTCCTATGACTAAGTTGACTCAAAAGAAGGCTAAGTTTTTGTGGACCATTGAGTGCACTCTACTGGAAGAGTTGGAAGGGTTTGTTGTGTATTGTGGTGCTTCCCGAATTGGTTTGGGTTGTGTTTTGATGCAAAATGGTAAGGTGATAGCATATGCCTCTAGGCAACTTAAGGTGCATAAAAAGAATTACCCTACTCATGATCTTGAATTGGCCATTGTGGTATTTGCTTTGAAACTTTAGCGTCATTATTTGTATAGAGTGCATGCTAATGTGTTTACCAATCATAAGAGTCTCCAGTAGGTGTCACTCAAAAAGGTCTCAACTTGAAGCAAAGAAGGTGGTTAGAACTCTTAGGGATTATGATATGAGTGTACTTATCATCCCCGTAAGGCTAATGTTATTGACGATACTTTGAGTAGGGTGTTTATCGGTAGACTAGCTGATATTATTAGTAGTGGAAAAGATGTGGCTATAAAGTCCATTGGTTGGCTAAATTGGGAGTTATGCTGGCATAGGTTGATAATGATGGTATTGTGGTTGTTTATGGTTCAAAATCTTCCTTAGTTGATGAGGTAAAAGCAAAGCAAGATCTTGGCCCCTCCTTGTAAAATTAAAGGCTTTGGTGAGAGATAGTATGGCGGAGGTTCTCTCTAAATGGGGAGATGGTGCCCTTAGATACCAAGGTAGGTTGTGTGCCTTATGTTGATGATTTGAGAAAGAATATTCTAGATGAGGCTCATAGTTCTTCCTATTCTATTCACCCCTATTCTACAAAGATGTATAGAGATTTGAGGGATGTGTTTTGGTGGAAGCATGAAAAAATACATTGCCAAATTTGTATCTGGTTGTCATAGTTGCCAATGAGTGAAAGCCGAACACCAAAGGCCAAGTGTCCTAAACCAATATATAGAGATTCCTATTTGGAAGTGGGAGGAAATCAACGGACTTTGTGATTAGGTTGCCTAAGACTAGAATGGGGTTTTATTCCATTTGGATTGTGGTTGATAGAATGACAAACTCGACTCATTTGCTACTGGTTAAGACTACTTATGGCGTAAAAGACTATGCTAAATAGTGCATCCATGTGTTGGTTAGATTGTATGGGGTGCCCTTGTATATCCTATCGCATCATAGTGCTCAATTCACTTCTCACTTTTGGAGGTCTTTCCAAAGAGGTCTTGGAACCAAGATAAAGTATTGTACGGCCTTTCACCCTCAAATGGATGGCCGAGCCGAAAGAACTATCCAAACTCTTGAGGATATGCTTAAGGCTTGTATATTGGAGTTTAAGGGTAGTTGGGATGATCATCTTCCATTGATTGAGTTTTTTTATAATAATTGTTATCATTCTAGCATTAGTATGGCTCTTTTTGTGTCCCTCTATGGCAGATGTTGTAGGTCCTTGGTAGGATAGTTTGAGTTAGAGGAAATGGCTTTGTCGGGTTTGGATCTGGTCATTGAGGCTATGGAGAAGGCAAGGTTGATTAGAGAAAGGTTGAAAACAGCCAAAAGTCGTCAAAAATCCTATGTCAATGTGAGAAGAAGGGAGCTTGAATTGAAAGTTGGTGATTGGGTCTATTTGAAGGTCTCACCCATGAAGGGTATGGTTCGTTTTGGTGAGAAGGGTAAATTGACTCGAAGATATGTGGGTCCTTATAGGGTTTTGAGGAGGATTGGTAAGGTAGCCTATGAGTTGGAGTTGCCTAGTGAAATGCACTTGGTTCATCCGGTCCTGTCTTTCATGTATCCATGTTAAGAAAATATGTGGGTGACCCGCCTGCTATTGTTCCATCGGATGTTGTGCATGTTGTTGAAGACAACTTGGCTTATCAATAGGTTCTAGTAATGATCTTGGATGGACAAGTAAAGGGATTGAGGAATAAGGATAGAGTTTCTGTTAAGGTCTTTTGGAGGAATCAACAAGTCGAAAGTGTTAATGGGCAGCCGAAGTGGACATGCAAAAGTGATATCCCTATCTTCCATTCTATTCAATCCTAAGGTACTAATTCTACATCTTCTATGTGATTTCAAGTCTCATGTATCATCCCTTTATGTCATTGCGTGCATTCATGTTTTTGTTAACAAGTTCATGCCAAGTTTAATGCTTATGTTGAGATTTTTGAGAATGGTGTTTAAGTGCATTATTGTATACTTATTGGGGCTGATTTCTTCATGATTACTCTTCTTACATACACTTCTTTGACATTTTTGGGGATGAATATTCCCAATGGAGAGATACTGAAATGACCCCAAAAAAGTGCCCGAAAATGTGCCTCGGAAGTGCCTAAAATTGTAATTACCATGTTTCTCAATAGCGGAGGATGATATTGAAAATCCAACTTCATATTCTTTATCAAGGGGAAATATTAAGTGGGCAATGGGTCTAACCCCGATTATAGAACAACCGTATCAAAACTTGAAAATCGCAAAATTCGATTTCCAGAAAGGTATTTGCGCCCAAGGTGCGACGCGGCAAGAGCACGCCTCTATGTATTTTGTGGACTATTTTTGTTTGTTTCGGTCCAAGATTCTTGATTGTTGGGCCTAAATCTTACCATGCATAAAAATACCTATACATAGCCATATTTCACTTACATATCATACAAGACATTCCCCAATACTCTCTCAAACACTTAGACAAATATTTCATCCAAAATTCAAGTGCTAAATCTCATTCTGGATCTTAAGGAATTCACTCAAGCTTCAAGTTTCCATTCTAATCTTCATCAAGAAATTCTCCAAAGTTAGTTATGTGGGTTTCAACCATTGGGTCCTTTCACCCATGGTTCCCAAGATTCTTTTTCACCTAAATTATATATTTCAAAGTGGATTTTACTTATGGGTCTTCTATTATGAATTTGAGAATGAACTATGTTGGGATTTTGTAAAAGTGTGACTGTTTTTCCATGTTTTGAGCCATGAATCTAAGATCTATGATACGTTTTTATGAGGGGTTTTAATGTATTTTGCAAGGTGGTATTACCAAGTGTTGGAGGGTTCATTTACTTCAAGATTTCTTGCATGATTTCACTCTTTAATTGCATGGTTTTACACTAGTACACATCCACCAGGTTTTTAATTTAGGGTTCTTGAGCTATTGTTGATCCATTGCATGTCCTATGATTTGTATGACCTTGTGATGATGAAAGCAGAGTATATATGTGTAGATTTCATGAGGAGTACCTATAGTGTTGCAAGTTGACCACACATAGTTAAAAGGGTGCTACACCTCAATCATCATGGATGGCAGGGTGAAACCACCATCAACCAATTGAGGGGTTGATACCTCAATTACCATGGATGGCGGGGTGACACCACCATCAACCAATTGAGGGTTGATATCTCAATTACCATGGATGGTGGGGTGTGACCACTATTAACCAATTGAAGGGGTTGATACCTCAATCACCATGGATGGCAGGGTGTGACCACCATCAAAATGTTGATCTTTTACTACACATGAAATATTTTCTATGTAAACATAGTTTACTTCAAGCATCACTCATGCATACCATATTGCTATATGCACATTTATTGCCTAGTTATGCATTTCGATTATGTTGCTTATCTCTTGTTACATTGCATCCTACATACTTAGTACATTAAAATGTACTAATGCATACTCCATGCCTATGATTTACCATATAGGAACCCGAACTCCTCACTATCATCCTCATCCTTCATATAGCTAGTGCTATCTCTACAAGCAAGTTGGTGAGTCCTCAACTTCGGGGACAATGTCTTGATCTTATGCTATGTATAAAGACTCTCTTCCCTTTATTGTATGTTTTGACTATGAGGGTGAGCAAGATTGCTTCTCTTGGCCCCCACTATGTTTTATGTTTAGAGGTGTTGTTGGACAAGGTATATAATGATTATATACACTTGATTCTCTTTGACTCTTTGAGTTTTAATGAAAGGAATGACTTCCCCTAGTCCCATTGTCCTTATATCTATCCTTTTGTTGTTGTTTAATTGCTTTTGCAACCAAAGCTATGTAATGATATGTTTAGAGACTCGATTTGGGTTCCTTGGGGTTCCCTATTCATTGTGTCACGTCTAGGTCCTATGCTTGGATTGGGACAGAGGAGGAGCATGTGGATCACCTAAAGGTGGTATTACAAATATTGAGCGAAGAGAAGTTGTATGCCAAATATGAAAAATATGAATTTTGGTTGAAAGATGTTTCCTTTCTAGGTCATATGGTGTCAGCTGATGGTATTAATGTGGATCCTAAGAAGACAGAGGTGATTAGAAATTGGCCTAGACCTTTGACTCCATCATACATTAGGAGTTTCTTGGGTTTGGCGGGTTATTACCGGAGGTTCATGAATGGTTTCTCTTCTACTGCTTCTCCTATGGCTAAATTGATGCAAAAGAAAACAAAATTTCTATGGACCGATGACTATGAGAAGAGTTTCCAAACTTTGAAAGATAAACTTGTCTCTGCTCCTATCTTGTCTCTACTGGAAGGGTTAGAAGGGTTTCTTGTGCATTTTGATGCTTCAAGAATTGGTTTGGGTTGTGTTTTGATGCAAAATAGTAAGTTGATAGCTTATGCCTCTAGACAACTTAAGGTGCATGAAAAGAACTATCCTACCAATGATCTTGAATTTTTCGCTGTGGAATTTGCTTTGAAAATTTGGCATAATTATTTGTATGGGTTCATGTTGATGTGTTTACCGAACACAAGGGTCTCCAATACGTGTTCACCCAAAAAATCTCAACTTGAGACAAAGAAGATGGCTTGAGCTCCTTAAAGATTGTGATATGAGTGTGCAATATTACCCAAGTAAGGCTAATGTTATGGCCGATGTTCTAAGTAGGGTGTCTATAGGTAGCTAGCACATGCTGAGAATGGTGGCAAAGAAGTGGCTAGAGAGGTCCATCAGTTGGCTAGATTGAGAGTTAGGTTGGAGGAGGTTGATAATGGTGGTGTAGTAGTTTTTGATGGTTCTAGATATTCATTGATTAAGGAGGTAAAGGTAAAGAAAGATCTCGACCTCACCTCCTTAGCGTTGAAGGCCTTGGTGAGAGATGGTAGGGTGGAGGTTTTCTCCCAGGGAGGGGGGGATGGTTCCCTTAGGTACCAAGGTAGGTTGTGTGTGCCTAATGTTGATGACTTGAGAAAGAATATCTTAGATGAGGCTCATAATTCTTCCAATTTCATTCGCCCTAGTTCTATAAAGATGTATAAAGATTTGAAGGAAGTGTTTTGGTGGGGTGGTATGAAGAGAGACATTGCTAAGTTTGTATCTAGTTGTTATAATTGCCTACAAGTTAAAGTTGAGTATCAAAGGTCGGGTGGCCTAGCCCAAGATATAGCGATTCCTACTTGGAAGTGGGAGGATAGTAACATGGATTTTGTGGTTAAGTTGCCGAAGATTAGAAAGCATTTTGATTCTATTTGTGTTGTGGTTGATAGGATGACAAAGTCGGCTAATTTCCTATCGGTTAAGACTACTTATGGTGCCAAAGATTATGTTAAATTGTATATTTATGAGTTGGTTAGATGGGGGTGCCTTTGTCTATCATTTCGGATCGTGGTGCTCAATTCACTTCTCACTTTTTGAGGTCCATCCAAAAAAGTCTTGGTACTAAGGTTAAGCTTAGTACGACCTTTTACCCTCAAACGGCTGGCCAAGCCGAAACGCCTATCCAAACTCTTGAGTATATGCTTAGAGCTTATGTTTTGGAGTTTAAGGGTAATTAGGATGAACACCTTCAACTCATTGAGTTTGCTTACAATAATAGTTATCATTCAAGCATTGGTATGGTTCCTTTTGAGGCTCTCTCTGGTAGACGTTGTTGGTCCCCAGTTGGATGGTTTGAGGTAGGGGATAACGCTTTGTTAGTCTCAGATTTTGTTATGGAGGTAATGGAGAAACTGAAGATGATAAGGGAGATTGAAAACAACCCAAAGTAGACAAAAGTCCTATGCTGTGTGGAGAAGCAATCTTAAATTTAAGGTTCGTGATTGGGTCTATTTGAAGGTCTTGCCCATGAAAGGTATGGTTCATTTTGGTAAAAAGGGTAAATTGAGTCCAAGGTTTGTGGGTCCTTATAGAGCGTTGAGGAGGATTGGTAAGGTGGCCTATGAGTTGGAATTTCCCAGTGATTTGATTATGGTTCATCCGGTCTTCCATGTGCCTATGTTAAGGAAGTGTGTGCTTGATCCAAGTACTATTGTGCCTTTAGATGTTGTGGGTGTTTTTGAAGACAGTTTGACTTATGAAGAGGTCCTTGTAGAAATTTTGGATAGACAAATGAAGAGGTGTAGGAACAAGGATGTAGCTTCCGTTAAGGTCCTTTGTAGGAACCAACAAGTTGAAAGTGTGACATGGGAAGCCGAGGCGAACATGCAAAAGTGATATCCCTTTCTCTTCAACTGTACTCAAGCCTAAGGTACTAATTTAAGTCTCCTGCATGATTTCAAGTCTTAAGTTTTAGCCCTTGTGTTATTTGCATGTATCCATGTTTATGTTGACAAGTTTATGGTGATTTTTGACACTTATGTTGAGATTGTTAATATAATGTTTTAATGCATTTATGGCATTATTGTGTTGGGCAGAAATAATCTTTGTTACTTCTCTTATATAGGTTTCTTTGACATTCAGGGACAATTGTTCCCAAGGGAGAGATATTGCAATGCCCCAAAAAGTGACCGTAAAATGTGTCTTGAAATGCCCATAATTGTAATTTCCATATATCTCAAAATTCATATATGATATCAAAAATTCGACTTCATATTCGTGATCAGGGGGAAAATTGAGCAGGAGATGGGTATAACCTCGATTTTAGAGCAACTGTAGCAAAATTGCATTTTCCCAAAAAAGTTTCTTATCCAATGTCGATCCACGCCTGAGGCGCGACGCACCAGGGACGCGGAGATGTGTAATTTTTTTCAGTTTCACTGTTTTGGCCTAAGGCTTTGGGACCTTGTGCCCAACCGCTCCTATCCATGAAAATACCTATACTTAGTCATTTTTCAATAAACTCAAATCATCTGAAAAGAAATAAATGGTATTGTCTGAATGTAGGGGAGGACTCACCAATCTCTGGAACTATGGGACTATGAACCTCAATGATTTGCTTACTAAAGTCCTCTATCTGCTGTATCTACATCATGAAATGATGCAGCGATCGTGTGGCATCAGTACGTGGAATGTACGATATGTAAAATAGCTTAATGAAGCAAAATAAGCAGAAAATAACATGGCATCATCTCAACTCATAAGATACTCACTAGGAATGATAGGTACTCGTATCGGGTAGACATAAGGAGAAGACAATAACTCATTAACATCAATTTCTACTCATACCATCACATCAACATCAAAGTAATATTGGTGTGGAACCTATCTGGGAGTTTCTTTAGCCGACAACCATGACCTATGAGCCAGTGTTGATATAATAAAATAATGTCATTACCACATCCGCTCAGTATCTTGCCGGGGAAATGAGCTTGACATCATTGTATCCACAATTAAATAGCATAAAGTCCTCTTTTGGGACTAATAAAACATCTGTTTTAACAGTTCAATCCTCTCCTACGCTGGTCATGTAGTTAATGAGTGTGAGAGGGGCTTACTCCTACTTATTTCGGTGCTCAATAGTCCTCCCAGGACTCAACATGCTCATAAGACATCAAACCTCAAGTTTACTCTTCATCTAGTCTCATTGGATATTTTTAACTCAACTCATTACTTCAACCATCAACTCTTGGATTCAGAACATTCTTTTAGAATTAAGTTTCAAGCTCTTTCAGACTTTAAGGACACAATCTCATCAACATCATCATCAACACACTTAATTCAGGACCACAACCACAACCAATTAGCACATTAATACCATCAAGGCTACATGTAGAGGTTTATGAAATAATTCATAATAAAAACATTTGTGTAGTAAATCAAGTTTTGATGATTATCAACATAGAAAATACATGATATAGGTATAAATTTCAGGAAAACACTCAAGAATTACATACATAAAATTCATTACATGCAACTATCAACTTACATTAATTAAATGGGCACATGGAAGAACAATTTCATATTTAAGTTAGCTTTACATATCTGGGCTGAAGAACAAAACCAATTTCTACACAGGATTGACCTCAATCTTCAAGATTCTAAGCTTCCCCTCTCCTTCTCTCAAGATTTTTCTGTCTAAGAGTTAAGAAAACTGGGTTTTGGAACACTATTTTCAGCAAAAAGCGACACTTATATTCGTTTATTAAACTTGGGAGGGGTTGGAAAAGGTTAAAAAAAAATCCTTCATTAAAAAACAAGAAAATTTTCCTCAAAATTTACATAGGTCCTCAACGCGCCTCGAGGCGGACCAGTGTTTTTTTACCAAAAATCCTTCGAAGGAGTTTTTTTCAAATTCTTTCAAAAGTTTTTTTCAAAAATAAAGTGTAAGTCCACGTTCAGGGTGCATCGCGGCCTTGACGCGCATAGACACTGTATCGGTGCGTGCATCAAGAAATTATCTTTTGATCTAGTCACTCTAAAATTCGACTGAGATTATTATCCCTCTCAATTTTTATGCTGATCGTAAATCCCGTCTTCGATTTTCCATTGGAGCTTGGAAAAACGTGTTATGTGCAGGCCTCTCCTCTAGGATTGTTTCGGTATTTTCACCAGGTCTTACAAATTAGAAGTTAAATAATTAAGTGATTAATATTTAATATAACAAAAGATTCCTAAACACAAAAGGAGTAGTTTATTGTTTCCAAATTAATTTCAATGAAACTTTTTTCTTTTTATATTTGCTATATTGCATACTTTTATTAACAAAATATTTCATAGTCAAAATTTTAGTTAATTATTTATGTAGAATAGTTCTAAATCAATAGTGAATCTTAAAACTAATAAATAATAGTTAAAAAAATAAATTTAGAAAAACAGTGAAAAGACAATTATATCTAAGGTAGAGTCTTTTAATGTAGGCAAAAAGTTAAAAAAATTTCTAAGATTCTTCACGCTTTAGTATAGCATTATGCTCCTAGGGGTCTCATTTATTGAACTAACCAACTAATTTTGTAGATTTGAGAAAATTTATTCTAGTTTCATTTGTATTAATTATTGTTGTTGTTGTTATT
>JAOTQR010114172.1:0-25293 GCA_025774065.1 Solanum ossicruentum | reverse complement strand
CAGAGTTTGGTGAACTAACTTTGGGATCTTCGTGGGTTAAGATTAGCTCAAATGCCTAATCGGCACGAGTCACGGCCTCGGGGTGGGGTCGTAACAGTCATATATTTAATTTTTTTTAATAATAACATATAATCATATATTTTACCTGCTGAAATATCCTTTAACATTATTATATGACCAATTTTTAAAATAATGAAATTCAATAATCTTGAAAGGGAGTGGAAGTTCTGAACAATTCCATCTTTGACATGAAAAGCTTCTATAACAAAGCTTTAAAAATTTAACGATACTAATATGTACAATAATAAACATTTAATTTTAATGGCAATATTATTTTTGCTTAAAACATCTAGAAAGTAAAAATTCAAATTACCTCATTATCTATTTTGCTCTCAATTCAAAAAGAAATCGATATTGCTGGATCTATATGAATAAACAAGAAAATTATTTTAAGATGTGTAGTAATAGCAAGGTAAAAATATTTGTGAACAAGAAAGAAAATTAAAACTGAAACAATAAAATATTAAAACGAAACAAAGGAGACGCAGTTGAGGGATGTGGCGGCAGGGAAAAGATCTCAAGGCATAGGTTTTTGAGGGACTTGGATTTCCGTGGGGGATTATTTTGTATCCTGCATATATTCTTCTTTTTTTCCTTACGTATATTCTCTTATTAACAAGGGAGAAGCAGACACCTCTTTATCTATTTGCTTCTTCTTGTTTATTATATGAGATTCCTAAAAATATTTCAGGGATTTTTTAGTTGAATCTTTTTAAACTTGTTGAAGGGCTCATAAAAATATTTAGGACATTTTTTAAATTTAATTTATTTAAAGAAATTGCTTAGTGATTTTATAATATTGCCCTCATTAATAATTTTTCTAGTTCAGTTTGTGCTGAAGCAGACACCTCTCTGTTGACGTGTCTGCTTCAGCTGTTTGCTTCTTGTTCTTTATTATATGGGGTCCATAAAATAATTTTGGGAATTTTTTTAATTGAATCTTTTTAAAGCAAATGTTTATTGATTTTACAATATTACACCTAACAACTAATTTTCACAATTGAATGACCCATAAAAATATTTCAGAGATTTTTAAATTTAATTTATTTAAAGCAGTTGTTTTTTGATTTTACGGTATTTCCCTCATAAATAAGTTTCCTTGTTACTTCAACTGTTTAGTTATTTTAAATTAATGGAACCCATAGAAATATTTCAAGGATTTTGTAATTTAATCTTTTCAAAGCAACTACTTAGTGATCTTACAATATTACCCCTACAATTAATTTTCGCAATTGAAGGGACCATAATAATATTTCAGTGACTTTTTAACTTAATCTATGTAAAGTAGCTGCTTATTGATTTTACAATATTTCCAATGAAATTAGGATAAAAGTTATAATTTATTTTAGAGTAAAAATTTAAAATTATTTAATCATTAAACTAAAAATTCATCAATATTAATAATATTTATTGGATGTTTATTTTACATCTAATAAAATGATTAAGTAACATTTCATTATAACATTAAATATAACTTTATGAATAACTATTAGGCCCGTGCATCGCACTAGATTTTGTAACTAGTAAAATAATAAATGGAGTACTAATAATTATGCCTAAAAAATTGCGTATCGAAAAGGAATTATAAAAATATAAGTTATCTTTGGAAATTTTTGTATGTTTTTTTTAATTTTAATTTGTTAAAAAAATTGAATAATCACAAAAATAAAAATTCAAACTATTTAAAAGATATAAATATTTTGTTAATTCTGAAAATTCTTTTAGTAACATATACATTGAGATAGAGAAAGTAATATATAATATTTTAAATGACATAAAAAGTAGTATAAATCATAAGAATTAACAACTTAACAAATTTAAAAGAGATAAAAAGAATTAAATGATTATCAAATAATACCAGTGTTACATAAATTAAAACAAAGAGAGTAACATATGTTATTTGAAACTTATATAAAAGATACTATAAATGTCACGACCCAAGAGGATACCCTAGACGTGGTCGGCACTCGGATTTTACTAGTCCCCAAGCGAACCACTTGGCCTCATTGCATTCATTCAATCAACATTTACAATATCAGCGGAAGACTAGATATGAATAGAGGTGGACAATCTTAAATAAAGACAATAATATCAAATCAACAGGACTAGTGTGAAACAAACTAGTCAGACAATATCCAAATAACCAATACCAAATCTAGTCTATAAAGCCTCTAGCTAAACTGACTAGATGGTACTATGATGGACCATGACTACCCAATCAAAAGAAATAAAATACTAAGTCAAGCTCAATGAAATCTAAATGAGCATCCTGTGGAAATAGGGTAGGACCACCAATCAACTGGATGAGATTAGATCCTCAACGATGCGCTTGCTGATGATCTCTAACACCTGTTCTATATCATGTAAAATAGCTGAGTAAAATAGATATAGATAGAATAACAAACTCAAAGATACTCAATCAAAAAGTCAAATGTCTATCTAAATCAAGAATAAAAAATAGACAATGACCCATCGGTACCAATCCAAATCAATCTGATCCAATCAAGTCAGAGTGCTATCAGCTTGGAACCTATCTGAGAGTTTCTCTTATCCGACAACAATCACTTATGAGCCAGTGATTGTACAAAAATCTCGCTGATGTTGCCACAGAAGTTTAGTACTTTCCAGGGTAAACAATGAATCGATCCATAATAGATCTCAATCAACCAAGTCCTATTATTTCAGGGACCTATTATGAGGAACATTCGACTTAATGGTTCCAATCCTCTCCTACATTTGGCAATGTAGTTGATGAGTTTAAGTTGCGCTTACTCTTATTCATTTCGATGCTCAATACTCCTCCCATGACTCAATACTTATAAGACAATCATAACTCAATCAACTAGTCTCATTGGACATCTATCAACTCAAATCATCACATCAACTATCAAATCTTGGGTTACATTCATTAAGTTTCAATTCTTGACTCATAGAGACTTTGCATCATACTAACTTATATGCATCATACTAACTTATAGCATTTAGGAGACAAAAGTGGAGTTAAGGCGTTTAGAGATTCATACGCTCTCTAGGATCAAATCACACTCATGCATGCTCAGTTATATGCAATTTGTAAAAATAATAATAATTCGTGATAGCATTCATGTAGAATGGCAAAATCTTATGTTTCAAGTATTTAATTCATGAAAATAGTAATTCATGAAAAATTATGTAGAAACACATTAGAATTTAAGAAAAACCTTGGAGAAACACGTATTGGAGACTCAACTCATTCACAACTCTATCACTTCGGGGTGTGGGACACATGGAAGAAAATAATTCATGTTTTAGTTAGCCTTACATATCTAGAAATAGGAGAAACAATCAACTTCTCAGGGAATCTCTACTTGCGTTCTTGGTACCCTAGCTTTCTCCCCTTCCACGATGCTCTCTAGAATTTCTAAGTGATTTTGTAGAGTAATACCCTTAAGATACTGACAAGGGGTCTAAAATAAGTCTAAAACATCATGAATTTCAATTAAAGAGGATGTAAAAAGACAAAATTACCCCTTAAAAAAATTATCAAAGTGGACCATGAAACCCTTTTTACGACCCATGAAACAGGTTACGGGTCGTGGTCGTCTCTCGTGAAAAGTAGATCAAAATTGTTGATTTTTTGATTCTCATTCTACGATCCATCAGATGACTCGTGGAACATGTTATGAGTCATATTCCTTCTCGTAGAACTTGCACTAGAATTATAGGTTTCTGATTCTCATTCAATGACCCATCAAACGACTCATGGAATATAGTACGGGTCATGTTCTATCTCGTATACTCCTTTCCATACTTAGCCATAAACTTTCAACTTTGGAACACCTTTCACGACCTGGTCTATGGGCCGTATTCAGTCTACAGTTTGTAAGCCTTTTCGTAGAACTAGGTTTGATGACCTGTTTTACTTCAAAATTTCTAGGGCGTTACATTATCTTCCCTTAGGATCATTCATCCTAAAATGAAGAGTAAGGATAGACTCGAGGTACGAATAACAATCAAGACTCCTCTTAATTATCAATCAATCAATCAAACTATCAACCAATCAATAATCTAAGCAATCACTATTCAGACTCAAGAAATAAACAAATCAACTCAAGCTAAGAGTAGGATATTACCTTCACCACTCTCATCATTAGGCACAAATAGATGTGGGTATCTAGTCTTCATATCCTCTTCAGCTTCTTATGTAGCCTCTTCATAGGATTGACTTCTCTACAACACTTTGACGGAAGCAATCTCTTTAGTTCTCAACATATAAACTTGACAATCAAGGATTTGGATAGGAATCTCCTCATAGCTCAAGCTATTTTTCACCCCAATGCTTTCGATAGGCACAACCAAGGACGAATCTCTCAAACACTTCTTAAGCATAGAAATGTGAAAGACTGGATGGATGGCCGCTAACTCTGATGGTAGCTCTAACTTGTAAGACACATTGCCCACTCTCTTTATGATATAATAAGGGCTAATGTACCTCGGACTTAGTTTCACTTTCTTTTTGAATCTCATCACACCCTTCATAGGTGACACTTTCAAGTACAGCCAATAATTGAAGTCAAACTCCAAGTCTCTTCTTCTAACATTAGTGTAGGACTTCTGACGACTCTATGCAATTCTTAATCTTTCTTGGATAATGTTTTACCTTCTCCACATACTGGAGTACTATGTTTGGCCCAATCAAGCTTGCTTTACCTACCTCGAACCACCTGATTAGTTATCTACATCTTCTACCAAGCCTTATAAGGAGCCATTTGAATGCTCGAATGAAGCTATTGTTGTAGGCAAACTCAATCAGAGAAAAATGGTCATCTCAATCACCTTTGAAATCAATGAAATAGACCCTCAACATATCTTCCAAAGTCTTATCGTCTGCTCTGCCTGACTATCAGTTTGAGGGTAGAAAGTAGTACTAAGGTTCACCTTTAAACACAAGCCTTTCTGAGAGGACTTCTAGAATTGGGCGGTGGATTGGGATCCTCTGTCTGAGATGATAGATAAGGGTACTCCATGCAGTCTAATAATATTATTTATGTATAGTTTGGCATAATCCTCCGCGGTGTCAGTCGTCTTTACTACCAAGAAGTGTGCAGATTTAGTCATTCTGTCTACTATCACCCAAATCAAATCATTCTATCTGCGAGACCTCTGTAGACCTGTGATAAAGTCCATGTTGATCATCTCCCACTTTCACTCTAGAATCTCAAAGTTTTGAGCTACTCCATATTGCGTTTGATGCTCAATTTTTAACTTGTTGGCAATTCAGGCACTTGGAAATGAACTGAGCAACATCTTTCTTCATCCTACTCCACCAATAAATTTCCCTTAAGTCGTAGTACATCTTAGTTGGCCATGGGTGAATGGAATATCTAGAATTATGAGCCTCTGCCATGATCCTTTGTAAAACACCATCAACATATGGGACACATAATCTGCCTTGGTACCTCAATACTCGATCTCCCCTTTTGGCGAAAGCCATTACTTTCTACTTATGTACATCTTCCTTCAATTGGAGTAAGATGGGATCTTGGTCTTGCTTCTCCTTTACCTCTACTACACGGGATAATGTAGACCCATTATGCACAAGTATTCCACATTCACCAGATTTATCGAGTTGGATTCCAAATTGCGCTAGTCTGTGAACCTCTTTAGCCAACTACTTTTTCTCTCCCTCGACTTGGGTGGTGCATCCCATAGACAACCTGCTAAGAGCATTAGCAACTACATTAGCTTTACCTAGATGGTAGAGGATGTTCATGTCATAGTCCTTGAGTAACTCAAGCCATCTCCTCTACCACATATTAAGCTCTTTCTGGGTGAAGACATATTGAAGGCTCTTGTGGTCTGTGAATACATCTACATGTTCTCCATATAAGTAATGGCGCCATAGTTTGAGAGCAAACACCACCGCCGCCAACTCTAAGTCATGAGTGGGATAATTCCTCTCATGCAATTTGAGTTGCCTAGAAGCATAAGCAACAACTTTACCCTTCTGCATCAGTACACATCCCAACCCCACTCTTGAGGCATCATAATAAATAGCAAACCCGTCATCTCCTTCGAGCAAAGTCAATACTGGGGCAATACTCAACCTCATTTTCAACTTTTGGAAACTATTGTCACACTCATCTGACAACTGAAACTTGACCTTCTTCTGAGTCAGTCTAGTCAACAGTGCAGATATGGAAGAAAATCCTTCAACAAATTTGCGGTAGTAACTAGCCAAACCCAAGAAGCTTCTTATGTCGATCGGAGACCACATGGCCTAGGAATGACATGAATTTGAGCCAAACCTCACAGTTTGAAAACTTTGCATATAACTCATTATCCTTGAGCATCTAAAAAGCGATTCTAAGGTGATTAGCATGCTCCTCCTTATCTCTAGAATACACCAAATAATCATAAATAACATGATCACGAACATGTCAAGATACTGTCTAAATACCCTATTCATGAAATCTATGAAGGCTGCAGGTGCATTTGTCAACCCGAAGGACTTTAACAGAAACTCATAGTTACTATATCGAGTTTGAAAGACCGTCTTCGGGATATCACATTCTCTTACTTTTAACTGGTGATAGCCTGATCAGAGGTCTATCTTGGAGAAAACAGTGGCACCCTGAAGTTGGCCAAACAAGTCATTAATTCTCAGAAAGGGATATTTGTTCTTAATTGTCACCTTATTCAATTGGCGATAATTTATACACATTTTGAGGGAACCATCTTCATTTCGAATGAATAGGACAAGAGTGCCCCACGGAGAGACACTCAACCTAATAAATCTCTTATCCAAGAGATCTTTCAGCTACTCTTTCAGTTCTTTCAACTCAGCAGGAGTCGTTCTATATGGCAGAATAAAGATGGGTTGGGTATCGAGAAAAATATCAATTTGAAGTCAATCTCCTTATCATGAGGGACTCCAGGCAGATCGTCAGATAATACTTTAGGAAACACATTCATAATTAGAATAGACTCAAGGGTGGAAGACTCAACATCATCAGACATGACTGGTATGAGACGGTAGATACATCGCTTTAATATTAACCTTCTGGCCTTAAGGTAGAAAATTAACTTACCATTAGGCACAATGGGATCACCCTTCTACTCTATGACAGTCTCATTTGGAAACTGGAATTTGAAAATTTGATTTCTGCAATCACAGAGGCATAACAAGCATGAAGCCAGTCCATGCCAAGAATCACATCAAAGTCAACCATCTCTAACTCAATCAAATTGACAAGAATATCCTTATGATAGATGGATACTGTATAGTCTCTGTAGATTCTTTCATCTAGAATAGACTCACCAATCAGAGTAGAAACATCAAAGGGCTGAAGAAGACACTCAAGAATTCTATCAAATCTACTAGCCACATAAGGAGATACAAACAATAATGTGGCACCAAGATCCATCAAAATATAGAAATCAATAATAATGACTTAGATCATACTCGTCACAACATCTGGGGAGTTCTCCTGATCTTGGTGACTACCCATGGAGTAAAAATGGTCTGTACCTCCACTTGCGCCTGATGTAGCACCTTTCTAGTTTTCTCTAGCTGGTGGGGTTGGTGTAGAAGACTGGGTATTACTAGCCCATCTTGGATAATATATCAAAAAATAACTCATTTGGCCACACTTATAACATGCATCACCTCCCTCACGACACCTTACCAAGTGTAGTTTGCCACACTAGACATATGGTAGCTTACCTTGTGTGCCTAAAGTCACACTAGACTGTAACTGAGACCCTTGGGCTCTAAATTTCTATGGCCTCTACTCATTCCGATTTCTGGATGCTTGTGCACTGGCATATGAAGGTGCTGGCCCAACTGTAACTTGCTACCATTCCCATTTCCTCTCCTCCCAACCTCATGGATGGAGATTTAAGCCCTCTTATTCTTGATCTCCTCCCTATCTTATTGTCTATCCTCATCAGCCTTCTACACACAAACCATCAGTCTACCTATGTCTATGTCGCTCACAAGCATAACTCCTCTCCCATCTTTCTTTGGCCACTTGTTCAACCCATCAACGTATATACCCATCGTGCTTCTCATGTCCACAACTATCTTAGGAGCATAGCGAGACAACTGCATGAACTTAAGACCATATTCCTTCACCATCATAGAACTCTGTTTCAAATTCAAGAACTTTTTTACCTTGGCCTCCCTTAGCTCTCGCGAAAAGAAGCGCCCCAAGAAAGCTTCCACAAACATTGTCCAAGTCAGAATTGGGGCACCCTCTCCTCAGTTCTTCTTCCAATGGTCGTACCACATCTTAGAAACACCATTGAGCTGGTAGGTAGCCAACTCAACCCTATATGCTTCTGTCACATGCATTACCTGGAACACATTCTATAGCTCATCAATATAGTTCTTAGGACAGTTAGTAGGCATACACCCTATGAACTCAGGTGGATTCAGCCTCAAGAATTCTTGGAATCTGGATGTGTTCTGTGCCTCCTGTCTACCGGCTCATTGTCTAGTAGCAGGTGCTGTCACAGCCTAGGCCAAGGTCTGTATGGCGTGGTGGAGTTCAGCATTTGAGGTGTCAACCTGTAGGGGCTATTCAGGGACGACTTGGGCTATGGGTTCATCATGATTCTGGGGCTCAGGTCGGTTAGCATTCTATTTAGCCGAACACCTTCTTCCCCTAATAACTCTTCTTGGAGGTAGGGTCGCAATTCTGCAAATGCGTCATGTACGAATTAGAAGAGAGCTTTCATAGAGTTTAACTCTATAGCATGAGTCAGAATACGAAAGAAGTGTAACTTTTCCTAATGTCCTATAGCCGCCTACTTATGAAGTTTGGTACACAATATACCCATAAACAATACTCTATTAGACACAACTTCATAGACTCCCTAGGACACTTGAACTCTATGCTCTGATATCATGTTTTTCATGTCCCAGGAGGGTACCCTAGACATGACCGACACTTGGAGACTATTGCTAGTTCCTAAGCGAATCACTTGTCTGCGCATTCATTCAGTCAAATAACTCAAGATAATTAGCGGAAGACTAAGGAAAGTAATAGGCACATCTCATCTAGTCTCAAAATAATATAATAAGTAAAGGGGCTATTTAGAAAGAAACTAGCTTAGCAAGTCTATGCATCAACATTCGACTCTAGCCTATGAAGCCTCTATCACTATCAAGTGGTGCCAATGACAGACCCATGACTACCTCAAAAAAAAATTAAGCTAATCAACATCAACTCTAACAAGCAAGTCGAAATAAATGTAATGAATCCTCATAAGTAAGGGAGGGTCACCAAATCAGTTGAACCACTCGGATCCTCAACGATGCGCCTGTTGATGATCTCTAACACCTTTATCTGCATCACCATATGATATAGCGCCAAATGGCATTAGTACGTGGAATGTTCGATATGTAAAATAACTAAATAAAACAAAACCAGGTAGAATAATATGGAATATCATCAACTCAGAATAATAACCAAATTAGAATGAATGTCTATCTAAACAAAGAATAAAGAGTAGAGAAGTGACCCATCAACCAATCAAACATCATTAATCAAATTAGACTTATCTCCAAGGAATCAACTCAACTTATCTCATCTCAACTCAAAGTGCTCAATATGGGAACTTTCTGGGAGTTTCTCTTATCATACAATAATCACTTATGAGCCAGTGATTGTACAATATCCTAGGAGTGTTGCCACGACCATTCTGTACGTGCCAGGTAGAGAACGAATTGAATCCACTAGAGATCCAACAAATCATCAAGTCCTCTATTGTTTCAGGGACTTCTATCTAGAGGGAACCTCAATTTTATGTAATGGTTCTAATATTCACCTACGCTAGACAACATAGTTAATAAGTGCGAGTTGGCTTTACTTTTACTTGGTGCTCGGTACTCCTCCCAAGATTTAATGCTCATAAGACTTATCCATCTCAACCAAATCAGCCTCGTAGAGGCACGCATCATCTCAATCAATCTCATAGAAACTCTGATCATCTCTCAAATCAACTCTCAATAAATAGCTCAAGGCTTAGATAAATAATTAGGAGACAATCGATTAGACAATTCATTAGAGTTCATTTATGACTACTCATGGACCATCAAGTTCTATCAACTCATCATCATGCTCACATCACAATGACAATCAACATTCTCAAGTCAAAGCTCTACACTCAATCCCTATGTTCATTCATGCATACTTTCAAAAGTTAACATATAGGGTTTATAAAATATCTCATGGAAAATACTCAATTTAAGAAAATAAATTTATGGTTATCATCAACATATGAAAATACATGTAATTAATATAATTTTTTTCAAGTAATAATTAGGAAGCAATTCAAGAAAATATGTATGGGGACTCATGGACTCTCAACTCCTCTATAGCCATCTATGAGACATATGGGAGAATAATCCCATGCTTTAGTTTCTTACATACTTATTTTGAAGCTTTCAACAATCAACCTTCAAGAATTCTCCTTGAACTCTTCAACCTTAATCTCTTCTTCTCTTCTCTCAAGCCCTGGTCTCTTCAAGAACTCAGGAAGGACTTAGAATGGGATTTAGAACTCTTCTTACACTTAAAACGACCTACTTTGATCGTATTTTGAATTTAAGAGGGGTTGAGAAATATCTAGAATGCCCCTCACGAATTAAAGAAAAAATTCAAATTCAAGAAAAGCAGGTTCGTGATGCGAGCCCGTTGTGCTTTAGTGTATTTTTTTCACTAATTTTTTGAACAAGGTTTTCAATCCCCATCAAAATGATTTAAAAAAATAAGTCCATGTCCATGAGAAGGGTGTGACGCGCCTCTGTCGCACATTGACACTGTTTCGATTTTTCGTATCGAAAAATTATCTTTTGTTCCGATTACTCTAAAAATCAACCGAGACCATTTCTCACTTAATGTTTCATGCTGATCACATACCCAGTGTTGAATATTCCATTTGAGCATGGGAAGATGCGCTATGCATACATCTATCCTCTAGGGGTATTTTAGTAATTTTACCAAGTATTACAGAACAAGCCAATCCAACTTCAAAGAGAATCAAAAGATTAAAGATGAAATCAAAGTACAAGTGTTCTCAAAGCTCTCCAATGTTATCTCACTATTTTTCTTCTCTAATTCTAAAGTTCTCTTTATATTATCCCTAAACTTGTGAAAGATAACCTAAAAAACCTATTCATAATATTTAAAATACAAGTCCTAAACATAATAGGATAGCTGGGTCGGCACGCCTCACGAACAGGTTTACATTGCATTCCATGGCCTGTAATAGGGGTCTCGGACAATGTTGCTAGAAATCTGGGTTTCAAGTCTATGATACCCTCTTTACGACTCATTAAGTGGTTTACAACCCGTAAGTGGGTTTCATCTAATGAATCTTCAAAAAGTCTCAATATTTGATCTTCTGGGCATGAACTATGTTCTACGACTCATAGATCATTTCATGATCTATTTCATGTTCATAGAATCAACTTCAGAAAATCAACCCCTCACTGAATTATCCACGAAACCCACTCACGACTCGTAGAGCGACCTGTGGCTCATAAAGGGTCTCGTACTTCCTCAAAATCAGCAACTTCTGTACTCTCTTCCCAAAGTCAAGGCAAACCTTGGAATTCTGCAAATATAACACAAAAACACATAAAATCAACTTACATCACTTTGAGAACACACAAAATTCCAAGTGTTAAGCATTAAAAGTGTTGTATTTTGACAGCACATTAGTAGCCCCTTGTAGTTGATCAAACAAATCATCTACGTTAGGAAGAGGATACTTATTCTTGATGGTGAGCTTATTGAGTTGTCGGTAGTCAATGAACATATGGAGCAACTCATCCTTCTTTCTTACAAATATAATCGAGACACCTCATGGAGACCCGCTAGGTCTAATGAAACCTTTCTCTAACAAATCTCTTAATTACTCTTTTAACTATTCAACTTTGCGAGAGCCATTCTGTAAAGGGGGTTGAGATAGGTTGAGTATCGGGTAAGAGGTGTATACTAAAATTTATTCCCTTTTGGGAGGAATACCCTGTAACTCATCCAGAAAGACACTAGAAAACTCATTTACAACGAGGACCGACTTAAGAGAAAGAATTTTGGAAGAGACATCCTTGCCCGTTGCTAACTGGTAGATGCACCCCTTAGAGATCATTTTGTGGGACTTTATGAAAGTTATGAACTGACCCCTACATGAAGAATTGCTACCCTCCTATTTAAGAATTGGCTCATTAGGGAATAGGAATTTGACCCAACGGGTTTTAAAATCAATGGAAGCTTAATAAGCATGCAACCAATGCATTCCTAGAATTATGTCGAAGTCTACCATGAAAAGCTCAACTAAGTCACATGGAATTACTTTATGCAAGATAGAAATGGGACAACTTCTATAGACTCTTCGGGCTATGATGAACTCACCTATAGGGTTACTTACCTCATGGGGCTCATAGAGGACTTCGGAACATGCATGAAAATTAAAAGCAAGGAATGGGGTTATAAAAGATAAAATTGATCCTATATCTAAATCATATGAATCATAATAAAAAGCTCTTAACATACCAGTGAGCACGTCTGGAGCTTCTTCGACCTCTTGATAACCATGAAGAGCATAGATCCAGTTGGTACTTTGGGCACCTTGGACTTGACCCCTTTGTCCTTGGGGCCTTGTTCGTCCACTTCTAGAATCCTTTGCATGGTCGCAAGGCTCCCCACAAGTGATGCAAGCATCAGATCCGGATAGATATTCTCCTTTATGGGGTCTTCGACACTTGGGGCGATTCAGACTTTGGGGCTTAAGAGCTACCCCTTTGTCATTTGAGGTCCGAGGAGGAGTGTTGGTAGATCCTTTCCCACTTTGCTTTTGGCCACCTTGGAGCTTGTGACTACCGCCCGTTGGGTGAGAGTAACTCCCATCTTCAACTTGAGCCCTCTTGGACTCCCTTTCCCTCTCACGAAGCTTCTTCTCTTCAATTCACTTCTTATACATCATCAAGTGGGAAATATCCATATCCTTGACAAATATGGCCATCTTGCATTCCTTGGAGACTAACTCAGAGATGCTAGAAATAAGCATTCCTTGGAGACTAACTCAGAGATGCTAGAAATAAACTTTCTCATTCGAGCCCTCGGATCCACGACCGTAAACGGAGCATACTTTGACAATTTGGCGAATTTGAGGGCATACTACCTCACACTCATGGTCCCTTGCTTCAAGTTGATAAACTTTTGAACCTTCACCTCCTTAAGTTCAGTTGGGAAGAACCGGTCCAAGAAAGCACATTTGAATTCCTTCCAGATGATAGGACCCGCTCCTTGGCCCCACTTATTTGCCTATTTTTCATACCAAATTATAGCGACTCCTTTGAGTTGGTAGGCCACCAACTCGACTTTCTTTTCCGATGGAATACCCATCACCGCAACTACCCAATAATCCTCCTCAATGAAGTTAATAGGGTTCTCATCGACCTTTGACCCATGAAATTCTGGTGGGTTCATTCGTATAAAGTCGCATACTCTAGCGGCCAGGGTAAGCACTTAGGGAGGTATGGGTATCTTCTGGTTGGCTTGATTGTCGAATGCTTGGGAAAATTAGGTGAATGTGGACCAAAACTTTGTATGAGACACTCCATCGTCCTATTGGAGTAGAGGAACTTGTTGTTCGGGAGTGCCTTATTGATGGGGATCTCTTTGTGGCGGTATGATCTTGAAACAAGCAAACAACCACCATTAGTTAATGAAAAACCTTATTCAACTCTAAGGAACAACAGGAATAAGAAAGAAGTATAGACTTTCCTAAACCGTCTCATAGCCTCTCACTTAGATAGTGGCGGGCTTCAGAACCAAGAATGAGATTTTATGCTACGGGGTGTGCATAAACATCCGAGGAACATATTGAAACCTCGTGCTTAGATACCAAGTTTGTAAAATCCCAGCCTAAGGGCCTAGTGATGACTCATTGAATGGGATACACAAAGGAACCTCACCCAAGCCATCTTAAGCATCCATAGGCATTTAATGAAAACAATTTGCGAAAAACTAAGAGAAAGGGAATAAAGGCCATTTTAGCAATGAAGCAACATTAATAAGAAGTGGGGATAACTAACAATTATTTTTTCCATAAGCATACCAACTACATTATCAACAAACGGGATTGGTAATAGTCAGACTCCAACAAATAGAAAGAAAACCATAGTGCAACATAGAAAGTAAAGGCCTCAAAGGGCTACGAATACATTATCTCAAAATAAACTAAGACACATGATAGAATGAAAAATGGAAGAGTCCCAAAATAATGGGTCACCACAAAAAAACAAAGTTAGTCTTGGACGCTAAATACTAGCCACGAGCCAATAGAGGAGTGCTTGTCCCTACATGGTTAAATCATCCAAGCACAATATGCGTTATTACATTTTAATGTACTAAGTATGTGAGATACAATGTATGCATGAAATATATATATATATATATATAAGAGATAAGAGATATATAAATGAGCTTAAGTAGGTAGAAGGAATATAGCTCAATATGAATAAAATTCTATCCATGAGAAATATCATATAATAAAAACATATCATAGAATCGCAAACTTATGGGAGAGGACCTTAACCAACATTTAAGACTATTTGAGCTACTACATGGAATCCAACTTAAACCTCTATGTTGGGATGGGGAGACCCTTTTTCAGGTGGAACTCCATCAACTTTGCATGCATCATATTAACGTAAATGGCCTTCGTGGATCCACTAGCCTAGCCTACAAGGACTCTTATGGTGGCACATGGCTAGGGATATTGAGATTTAACTTTAATGAGTCATGCCTCAACTAACGGGATGAAACCTAACCTTAAGTCAACTCAGTGCTAAGTGATCCACTAATTCTTTTAAATACAACTTAGAATCGTAAGTAGTAATCATAGGGGTCGCTCAAACATTAGGAACCACCAAGTGAGAATTGTCCTTTCATCTTGGGGACCTTTCTAAAACATCTTTTAGGAAAATTATAAACATGTTTATATCTTTGAAAAATCATTACTAAAAATTTAACTTAAATACCCTAATTATCATTATATATCATAAAGTTTTACATGAAGACTAGGTGGACTAGTCTTTTTAAATTGAATAATTATAAATCGTATAAGTCATAAAAAAATTTCTCTTTTTAAGAAACATCAAAAATGCCCAACTTTTATCAACGTCGAGACCTATCTTTGAGTCATCATCAATAGTTCAAATGTACATACATACTTAGTCAAACAGTTGTAGGATATCATAAGTAGAATTTAATAATGTAAATATCATGAAATCACCATAAGTATTCATATTACTTAAGGAAAATAAAAAGGTAAAATACTTAAAAAGGAACTTTATGGGTATAATGATACCCATAAATGAACTCACATACCTTGGGAAAACTTGAGAGAACTGAACTCAAAGCTTTGAAGAAGAAACCTTGGAACCCTAGCCTTTGCCCTAACTTGTTCTTGAGAATACTTTGCCTTAGAGAATTTTAGGAATTGAAGGAATGATGAATTTAGGGTTTTAAGGATGATATAGGGTCCATTTCCTATTCCCAAAATCACATAGTTTATGAATAAAAAGGATGGAAATGACAAAAATATCCCTCATTAAAACTATCATATTCGACCTACAAAACCCCACTTATGGATTGTAAGTCAATCCACATACCATAGGTCCCTTTTATCTAGTAACACATCTGAGATTCCTGCTGGACATAAAACCATGAACACTTGTTATGGGCTGTGTAAACACTTACAGGGTTGGACTCATAGAGTCCTGCCGCACTTAGCCATTTTTCTCACTTTTCTAGATCTTATTCCATGATCCACCCTATGGGTCATATCCTGTTTTTGAGCTATCTAGTAATATAAAGGTCACCTTTCAGCAAATTACAAATTTTCTTCATATCTGATAGTCCCACTCATGACCCTTCCTATGGGCCATAATGCATTCAGCGAGCTATCACTTGGTCTGTGGGTTTCCACACACTTAGAAACATTTCCCGTATCTGAAACCTCATATTTGAGGGTCAATCCTATGGGTCGGAAGTGCACTTACGAGCCATGAATTGCCCTTGTGAACCAGAATTCATATCATTTTTAGGCTAACTTTTGTATACTAAAGGCTCCTAAACTAGAAGACATTACAGTTCCTAACAAATATGATCTGAATTCTTCAAATGCAAAGAGCACTGCAAAAACTACTACTCATTGACATATAATTCTTCTGTACAGCTAATGTCACCCAAACTACACTTCCTTTTGAAGGTATAAGAGGTCGTTGTCAAAATATATAAATTCACCAAGCTTAGGGTCAATCTCACATAAAAATATGGTGTAGACTTAGAGTAATTATGAGCAATTCATATGAATTAACCTGCTTATCTTCTGAAAAGGGAGAGTTTGTAATATAGTAAGTAAACATAAAATAGAAGCAAGTGTTGTAAAATCAGTGAGAGAAGTAACTAGGGTATTGTGTTCCCTATGAATTCCTAACTTAATATAGCAAGATAATCATAATCTTTTCTAATGTATCGCATGCAGAACTGGTAAGTCAAATTTACCAAACTATCTGATCCAAGTGAGAGGTAAATTCCACAACATGATTTGATCCATCTCCATTATGTGACATTACTAATAACCCTTACCTTTTGTTCCTATACAACCGCCCCTTGATCTGGTTAGGTTGATTAGACAAAAGGGATCATATATAAAACGCCCCTCATGTGTTTCGAAATGCCCCATAATCGTAAATTTCATATATCTCAAAATTCGTATGTGATTTAAAAAATCTAACTTCTTATTCTCGATTAGGGGGCAAAATTGAGTGGAAAATTAGTGTAACCCAAATTTATAAGACCCATAGTGAAAAATAATTTTTTCTAATTTTCGTAATCCAGTGTTTGTCTGTGCCGTGGCCGCAATGTGCTGGGGGTGCGGACTAGTGTATTATGCAGTTCGCAAACTAGTGCATTATTATCCTTAGTTTTCTATTTCGTCCAAGGGCATTGAGGGCATACCTCCATGCCTACTTAAATGTGAAATCACCCATACTTAGTCATTTTTCAACTACTATAACTCACAAAATCCTATCTAAAACCTCTCTAAGACTCTATCAATTCTCTCATTCAAATATAAAGATTTCAAGCTCAATCAAAACCCAAGGACTCATTTCAAGCTCTAAGTCTACTTTAAGTTCACCTCAAGGGATTCAAGGCTTAAGGTATGTGGGTCTTCATCCATGAGTCCTTTCTTCATGGAGCCCAACCTTCTCTTTTTATGAAAATTGCATTTTTTCAAGTTGTATTTCCTGTGGGTATCTTTTATTATGAAATATGAAAATAAATAATGTTAGGGTTTTGTCAAGTATTGATTGATTATGCATGAATAACTATTTCAAGTTTACTCCATGAATTGATTATGTCTATTGAGACTATGCATGTTTGAACTATGAATTATCATGAATTTTTGTGATAGATTTCAAGGTACCCTACATGAGGGTTTTACTAATTATTGGTGGGTTGATTTGCATTGAGTTTACTCATCTTGTTTTACTCTTTTTTTTCATGATTTTTAACAAGTATCATAATTCACCATGTTTTTGATAAAATGACATGACAAGAATTCTCAGGTTATTGATGATCAATAACACAATTTACAAGTCAAGTGACTATATGATGAATAAGGGCTTTCAAGTGTGTATTGAATTCAAGAAAAGTATCTATAATGTTACAAGTATCAAGTTAAGCCCTATTTCAAGATTTTTACCTCTTATGAGCCATTCATGTTAAAGCAAAGGTTCATGTATTATTATTATTATCTACTCTCATGTTCAAGTTAGGCTCACTATTAGAGGTCAAACATGTTTATGAGCTACTCAAGTCATGCTCTTACAAGCTATTTATGTTATGCTTAAAGTATGATTATTTCAAGTATTACGTGGAATTAGGCTTAGCACCGATGGATAAGATGTCAGTGTGGACTATCTTTAAGCGTCCATACTCTTTTCCTCAAACGATGTGCCAACATAGGATTATACTTTACCCTTGCTATTCTAGTGGATCCATCTAGTGTACTTTATTATGAAATCCTTTCCGAAATAGGTCATGTTCCCCTATGGGGGGTTACTTCATACAAAATGGGTCATGTTCCCATAAGAGCAAATATGATTTACCTTGGCAAGTAGAGCACCTCTTTATCGATGAGGGGTAACCATTGGGATTCCATTTGTAGCTCGCTTGGTCTTATTCATGTCGGTTAAGGTTTCTTCCCACATATATATGGTATATTATGCAAGTTGATTGATTTACAAGCATGTCTTATTACAAACATTGACATGCATGCCATATTGAGATTATGTATATCTATTGCTTATGATTATGCATTTTGAGTATATTGGCTTATGTCTTTGATGCATTGCACCCAGCATACTTAGTATATTCAAACATACTAACACATACTCTATGCCTACATGATATTACCATTAGGGATTGGAGCACCTTTTGAGCATCCTCCACGTGGCTAGTTTAGTACTTCAGAGAAAAGCATTAGTGAGTCCTCAAGTTCGAGGAAACTATCTGTGTTGCTCTTGCTATGTTGAGACTTGTTTATGCTAAAACTTATAACAATGAGGGTGACTCAGGGAAGTGTTTTGGCTCCTGGCCTATTCTAAGTTAGAGGTGTTGTTGGATACTATACCATGTTATGATTATGCCATGAGCTTGACTCTTTTATTTCTTTTATGAATATCAAGATTTTCCTTAGTCCCACATCCCTTTTTATTATATCTTGTAATGCTTATTTTGCTCCATGACTGAAGATATGTGATTGAGATGCTAAGAGGCTTGTTTGGGGTCCCTTTGGGTTCCCCATTCACCATGTCACGTCCAGGCTCTAGGCTTGGGTCGTGAAAAACTTGGTAGCAAAGCACTAGGTTGCTAATGGTGCTCGTAAATCCAACACACCATGTTGATTAGAGTCTTATTTATTGTTTTGAAGCGTGCCACAACTATGAATGGGAGGCTATGAGGTGTTTTAGGAAAATTTTCCCTTCTTGATTATCTATTCATGCTTTAAATGCAAAGATAAGGCTTTCCCCCCTAACGAATTCTGTTTGCTCTCTAGATCATGCCGATACCAAGGGGAAGGCTAAGGAGAGCCCGTACTCCCGAGGAGCAACCGACCCCCCACTCCACAAGTTCCTTAGATGGAGGGGTAGCCCATGATAAGTTCCGGTATGCTATCACAATGTTGGCCTATGCTAGGACCAACCAAATGAACTAAGGCGCCCAAGCGTCGTGCTCCAACTCCATCCTCAAGGGTGCTTCACAAGAATGAATCCACCGGAGTTCCATGGGTCCAAATCGAAAGAGGATCCCTAAGAGTTCATCGATGAGGTGTTTAAGGTGTTATATATCATGGTGGTCAATTCGGAGGAGAAAGCGGAGTTAGCGGCCTACCAACTCAAAGGTGTGGCCCAAATTTTGTTCACTCAATAGAAATTGGAGAGGAGAGATGATGATGTTATTCCTTGGGAGGAGTTCAGAGCTGCATTCCTCAACCGGTTCTTGCCTATCAAACTAGGGGAGGCTAAGATGATGGAATTTATAAAAGTTAAGAAAGGTTCCATGAGTGAGAGGGAGTATGACTTCAAGTTCAACAAGCTTTCAAAGTATGCTCCACATTTGATGGTCGACCCTAGAGCTAGAATGAACAAATTTGTGTCGAGAGTATCTGACTTTGTAAATAAAAAGTGTCATACCGCCATGCTAGTGAGTGATATGAATTTGTCTCAGCTCATGACATATACGGAACAACTAGAAGGGGAAAAGCTTAGAATGAGAAGAAGTTGTGAGTCCAAGGGGGCTCAATTTGAAGGCGGTTTCCAAGGTTCTAAGGATGGTCGGTTTCCTCAAGGCCACAAGTTCCAAGGCCAAGGGTCTTCCAATGCTCCTAACAAGAGATTTTCTAATGATAACCCAAGATTCGAAGGTGGTAATGGTGGAGGGTCTAATCCTAAGTGCCTAAAAAGCGTGGGAAAAACCAAGGTAGCCTATGTTTGAAGAACTCTAATGCTTGCTTTGGTTGTCGTGAAATGGGTCACAACGTTATTGATTGTCCTCATGCTCAACACAAAGGTAGAGATGGTCATCTTCAAGGCTAAGGTGCTAATGTTTGTCAAAGGGAATAGGGAGGCCAACAAGGGGGTGCTCTAAGGAAAAATAGGTTATGTGCTCTCTAAGGAAGGCAAGGAGTGAAGGATGTGCCTGATGCGGTTACCGGTGTGTTAAAGGTTCTTGATAATTATTATATGCATTGATAGATCCGGCTGCCACTCTTTCTTTCATTACTCCTTTTGTTTCCAAAAGCTTCATGTGAATCATGAATTGTTGTGTGAACCTTATGAAGTGTCTAACCCCATTGGTGAGTCCATTGTTGCTAAAAGAGTCTATAAAAATTATCCCGAGGTCATATTGCATAAAGTCGTGCCTTGTGATTTTTTTGAATTAGATATGGTGGATTTTTATATCATTATTGGGATGGATTGGTTACATGCATATTATACTTCCATTGATTTTAGAAGCCATAATATTAAAATCCAATTCCCCAATAAACTAGTCCTTGAGAGGGATAGTCGTAATGTGGTGGCTAAGGGTAGATTCATTTCATGTCTTAAAGACCAAAATTAATTTCTAAGGGTTGCCTTTATCATCTTGTGAGGGCTAGGGATGTTAAGTCCAAAGTCCTTCCTATTGAGTCAGTTCCGGTGGTCAATGAGTTTCTTGATGTCTTTCCCGATGAGCTTCCTGGTGTTCCTCCTAAAAGAGAAATAGACTTTGGTGTAAACCTCCTTTCCAATACACAACACATTTTCATTCCCCTTTACCATATGGCCTCGACAGAATTAAAGGAGTTGAAAGATGATTTGTTAGAGAAGGGTCTATACATGACACGACGAATGGGGAATTCGAAAGGACTCCAATCAAGCCTCTTAACAAATCATTACACATCCTTGGTCGCGGAATCAATTAAACAATAGTAGAGTAATAGCAATAAGGGCATAGGGACTACAGGAAGTCCATCATTTCATAAAACATCAAAAGAGTCAAGGAGAGTCAAACTTATAGTATCATTACATAACTTATCCAACAACATCTCTAAATATAGAACTTAGCGGAGGACAAGACAAGCAACTGGGATCACCCTTATAGTCAAAGCATACAATAAAGGAAAGAGAGTCTTTATACATAGCATAAGATCAAAGAAACTGTCCCCGATATTGAGGACTCACTAACTTGCTTTGTAGAGATAGTTCTAGCTACAGGGAGGATGAGGATGATCATGAGGAGCTATGGTTCCTACATGGTAACTTTATGTAGGCATAGAGTATGAGTTAGTATGTTTGAATGTACTAAGTATATAGGATGCAATGCAAAAAGAGATAGGCAACATAATCGAAATGCATAATTAGACAATAAATGAGCATGTACCAATATGGAATGCATGAGTGATGCTTGAAGGAAAACATGCTTACATAGAACATATTACATGTTTAGTAAGAGACAATTATCATAGACAAGGAACTTAGTACTCAGAATCCAAGGCGAACCACCTCTTAGAAGTAATTGATGTACCAACCCCTCAATTGGTTGAGAAACATGACAACCCTCCATTAGAGGTGATTGAGGTACCAACCCCTCAATTGGTTGATGGATTGCCACCCATCCAAGGCAATCGAGGTACCAACCCCTCGATTGTATGATGGACATGACCACCCTAGTCGGAAGTGATTGAGGTACCAACCACTCAATTGGTTGATGGCTTACCACTCCCATCCGAGGTGATTGAGGCATCACCCCTCAATTGGCTATGGTCAGCTCACAACACAATAGATAATTCCCATTAAGTAAATACATATATATCATCCTTTCATCATCATATAGTCACTTAACTCGTATGCCATGCATTAGGCCTTCAACGACTCAAGAAACATAATCGGGACATTTTATCAAACACTTGACAGGTGTGTAATGCTAGTGTAAAACCATGAAATTCAAGAGTGAAATCATGCAAGAAAACTTAATGTAAAACCACCAACCAACACTTGGTAATACCCTCATGCAATATACATCAAAACCCTTCATGAAATCTCAAGATAAATCTAAGATTCATAGCTCACAACATGCTCAAACAATCACACTTTTACAAAACATCAACATAGTTCATAGTCAAATTCATAATAGAAAATCCACAGGTAAAATCAACTTAGAAACTACTAATTTAAGTAAAAAGGAAGCTTATGAACCATGGGTGAAAATACCCAATTATTGAAACTCACATACCTTAGCTTTGGAGAAATTCATGATGAAGATTGGAATGGAGACTTGAAGCTTGAGTGAAATCCTTAAGATCCAGCATGAGTCTAGAACATATAATTTTGAGTAAAATATTTGTCTAAGTGTTTGAAGTATTGGGGAATGTCTTGTGTGATATGGTGTTGAAATATAGCTAAGTATAAGTATTTTCATGTATGGGAAGACTTACGCCCAAGACCCAAAAGCCTTAGACCAAACTGGAAAAACTAGCAGCAAAATAACATAGGTCTGTGTCTAGTCCGTGATGTGGACCCAACACGGAGAAAATTTTTACACAGGTTCACCACGGCTTCACGTTATGGTACTAACACAGATCGATTCTTGAAATCAAATTTTTGGGAAATTGAAATTTTGATACGATTGCTCAAAAATTTGGATTAGACCCATACCCCACTCAATTTTGCCCCCCTAAACAAGAATATGAATTTGAATTTTTGATGTCATGTATGAATTTTATGATATATGGAAATAGTGATTTTAGACACCTCTGAGGCATATTTTTGGGCACTTTTTAGGGTCGTTTCAGTAGCCCAATCTTTCCTTTCATGAAAATTGCATGATTTCAAGTTGTATTACTTATGGGTACCTCTTATTATGAAATATGAGCATGAATTATATTGGGTCTTTATCAAAGTATTGTTGATTATGCATGAGTACCTATTTTAAGCTTACATTATGAGTAGATCTTTGTCTATTGAGACTATGCATGTTTTGAGCTATCAAACTATGCTCTATTATGAGTTTTGATTATGAATTTAAAGGTACCCTACATGAGGGTTTTATGACATGTTGGTGGGTTTATTTGCATTAAGTTTTTTCATCTTATTTCACTCTTGAATTGCATGATTTTGAACAAGTATCATGAACCTACCACATGTTTGATAAAATGTCAAGTCAATAATTCTCAAGTTATTGATGATCTATTTCATGATTTACAAGTCAAGTGGCTATATTATGATTAAGGGCTTTCAAGCATGTATTGAATTCATGAAAATTATTTATGATTTTACAAGTTACAAGCTAAGCCCTATTTCAAGGTTTTTACCTCTTGTAAGCTATTCATGTTAAAGCAAGGGTTCATGTATGATATGCTCTGCTCTCATGTTTCAATTTAGGATCACAAGTAGAGGTCAAGCATGTTTCAATAGCTACTCATGTCATGTTTCCATGTTTCTTACAAGATATACAAGTTATGATTATTTCAAATATTCTATGGGATTTGACTTAGCACCGATTGAGGCTTAAGATAGGGGCTCGATTTCAAGGGGTTCTTATATAAAGTCTTTCATCTTTGAACTATGTGCCACTATAGGATTATGATTATTACCCTTGCTATACTAGTGGATCTATCTAGTCATGTTATCATGTTTGGTTTTGCCTTGGCTAGTAGAACACACCTAGCTGGGGGTGTCATGCCCATCCAACTTACAAAGGGGGTGTCATGCCTTGGATTCCAAGTTGTAGCTACTAGGTCTATGTCAGTTGAGGTCGCTTCCCACATATGTATGCTATATATTTTATGCAAGATGAATGATTTGCAAGCATGTTTAATTATGAGCATTGATCATATATGCCGTATGAAGATTATACACCTATTACCGATGATTATGCATTTTGACTATATTGGCTTATATTTTGTTGCATTGCATCCTGAATACTTAGTACATTCAAACATACTAATTTATACTCTATGCCTAAATGATATTACTATATAGTGACCGGAGCACCTTTTGATCATCCTCCACGTAACTAGTTGATACTTTAGAGATAACTTTGGTGAGTCCTCAATGCTAAGGACAATATCTACTTTACTCTTGCTATTTTGAGACTTCTTTATGTTGAACATTTGTCACTATGAGGGTGAGCCCGGAGACTGTCTTGGGCCCCGCTACATTCCATGTTAGAGGTGTTGTTGGATATTATGATGCACTTATGCCATGAGCTTGACTCTTTATGCTGTTATGAATATTAAGATTTCCCTTAGTCCCACTTCCCTTTTTGTTATATATTTTGTTGTTGTTTACTTAGCTTCCGTGACCAAGAATGGGTGACTGATATGCTAATAGTCTTGTTTGGGTCCTTTTAGGTTCCTAATGACTATGTCACGTCTAGACCCTAGGCTTGGATAGTGACAAACTTGGTATTAGAGCATGAATTTTTTAATGGTCCTTAAAATCCAACACATCGCGTCGATTAGAGTCTTATTTAAGATTGTGAAGCGCGCCACAACTATGAATGAGAATTATGAGACGTTTTAGGAAATGTTTCACTTCTTCGTCTTTATATCATGCTTTAGATGTGAGTGTAAGGCTTTTCCCCTAACGAATGCTCTTTGATTTCCTAGATCATGCCGATTCCAAGAGAGAGACTAAGGAGAGCCCGTGCACCCAAGGAGCAACCGGCCCCTCCCGCTCCTCAAGCTCATCAAGGTGGAGGGGTGATCCAAGATGAGTTCCGAGATACTACTACAATTTTGGCTCATGCTATGACCAACCAAATTAACCAAGGGGTCCAAGCCCCTCATATGCCTACTCTGGCTTCTAGGGTGAGGGATTTCACAAGAATGAGCCCATCGAAGTTCCTTGGGTCCAAGAAGGATGAGGATCCCAAAGAGTTCATATATGAGATGTACAAGGAACTATCCATCATAAGGGTCAATTCATAGGAAATGTCAGAGTTGGCGGCCCACAAACTCAAAGGGATAGCTTAAATTTGGTTTACACAATAGAAGTTGGAAAAGGGCAATGATAATGCTATCCTTTGGAAGAGTTCGAAGCCATATTCCTCAACCAGTTTTTATTGAACTAAGGGAGTCTAAGATGATGGAGTTATGAACCTTAAGCAAGGTTCCATGAGT
>JAOTQR010114132.1:0-25302 GCA_025774065.1 Solanum ossicruentum | reverse complement strand
ATAATTTAAGAAGAAAAAAAAGAAAGAAAGAGCAAGAAAAAGAAGAAAAAACGGAAGAAAAGAAAAACAAGAAGAAGGAAAAGAATAGAAGAAAGAAAGAGCAAGAAAAAATAGAAAGAGAAAATTTAAAAAAATAGAAAAAAAAAGTAGGAGCAAAATAATATTAAAATTATAAACAAACATTAGGGATAAAAAGACAAATTTATTAGTAAAACAAAAATGCTTTTAAGCTAAAAAGGAAAAAAAGTAAGAAGGAATCAATTTTTAACTTTTGACTTATTTTAAGATATTTTAAAATTTTTTTAAATCATTTCAGAATTTGCCAAACACTTTCAAAAACTAAAAAAGACTTAAAAACAGATTTGATCAGCTTTTAAACTCATCCAAACACCTTCATATACTATATATCTTACAAATTTAATTAATGTCACATTCACATTGAATGACAGTGCATTTCAGAATAATTTGCTCCTATTGTCATCAAGACGATCATTATTCAACAGTACTTACAATGGTACTTCATCATCCTAGTATTTGCTCATTCTATTGTGTATGTAACATCATTGATATTATTCATTTAAATGTCTAATTTTGCATTTTTTAAATGTTTGAGTTATATCTAGTATTTGATTTTCTTAACTTGGAAAAATTGTGGCATGATTGATTCGTGCAAGGAATTTTACATACATGAGATATTTTTGTTGTGCATACTTTAGATATGTGATTATTTCTTTTACTTTAGAATCTTCTCCATTAACAAATTTTAGTTAGTTTTATCACTCTCACACCTTTAATCTTCAGTTATTTCTTCTTTGTACAATTAATGAATCCCAATTCATTAGGGGTGTACAGAACCAAATCGTAAACCGCACCAAACCGATAAATCGAACCAATCCGCAAAAAAAAACCGTTTAGTGGTTTGGTTTGGTATTGACAAAAAAAACCGACTATATTTGGTTTGGTTTGGTTTTAATTTTAAGAACCAAACCGAGGCCAAACCAACCCGACATTATATATATATAATGTTTAAATATTTTTATATATAAAAATATTTATTATAAGAATTTAAAAAATTATTCCCCAACTATGTCCCCATTTTCCATTAATCTCAAATCAAATCCCCAAAATCATGGTGCCCTTTTCCAGATCCCCCTATTTTTGTCCCTGTTTTCTTCTTCTTTCATGATTCTCTTTCTCCTTCAATCAAGAATTCAAAGCCCTCGACCAATCCAAAATCCGCGTGCGCCGCATCCTCGCAACTTTTGTAGGAATCAGCTTGTTTCCACTTGTGGTTTAATATATCTTCTTCAATCTTGGGAGAGGGTCATCGATTTGAAGTTCGAGGAAAAAATTTAAGCAAAACTCAACGAATCGAAGACCGTTTCTAATTGTTAAGAAATCTGAAAGCTTCAATCAATCTCTATAACTCCAATCTTTGGTGGTAAGTAGGCTTCTTTGGTTGGTTGTGTCGTCTTGAAATTTTCTTATTTCTATTGAGTGTATGGATTGTTACTGCAATCTTCATAAAGTGAATTGAATCTAAAGTATGATAAATAGTATCCTGTTCTACTTCGGTGCATACTAAAATGTCGTCACTGTTTTCAGCATTTTTTAGAAGAAGAAACTTCTTGATGCCTACTGATTTTGTCATAGTCTACGAGCATGTTTCTGTGATTCTTACATCTAAGAATCAATTTGTTTCCACTTGTGGTTTAATTTTCTTTTTGGCTGCTATTGGTACTACATCGTTGTCACCATATTGTTTCTGCATCATTGTTACTGCAGCAGAGCTATAAGATGAACTATAAAGTTCCAAGATTGGTTGCGTCCTATCTACAGCAGAGCAGTACACTGCAATGGTTGAAATATTTTTTTCCTACTTGTTAACCTTTAGTTTTATAAAATTTCCTATCAAAGGAATCTATTTCCCACCCCACATGCAAGTTACAGATGTTTGTTACAAGTCAATAATATGTTTTTAGAGGTTGAAAACCAGAAAAACCGCAAACCGCACCAATCCGCACCAACTCGAAAAAAACCGAGGTTGAAAAAACCGCATTTATTAGTTTGGTTTGGTTTATATATTAAAAAAACCGCATTTAATGGTTTGGTTTGGTTTTTAAAAAATCCGCACCAATCCGCACCATGTACACCCCTACAATTCATCATTTTTTTTTTCCTTTTTGCTTTTGATACTATGCTAATATATGTTGAACGACTATGTTTACTGTAGTTTTCTTCTATGAATTATTTCTCACATAAATCATAATGAACCACTAGAGATAAGAATACATATCTTGCCTCAAAATTTATCTAAAAATAATCATGATAAATGAATAAAACATTTACCTGTCACGAAATTATTTCAAAAAAGTTAATGATTGCATTTTTCAAGATATTCAAGTACACTCCTCAATATAAAAAATTAAATGGAGCTAGATGTTCAGTTAATTGAAAATGATATGATATTAGAATTAGGAAAGATGTTTTTCCTCTATTCTTAAAGGAACTTTCCACTTAATGGGTGCTAACTTCTTAGGCTTAGAATTTGATACGACAAAGTGAACTTTCTTGTCAGTTGATTTCCTTTTTTTTGCTTATATTTTTTTATTATCGGACTCATTGTCGTTTCTATTAATAGTTAAAAGGGTTCACATGGCTCAAAAATAATAAAAAATACAGTCTAACTCAATTGTCCCGACTCAATCCGATTCGATTCAACAAAGATCAAATTTAGCTTCTAAAAATTCCCCCAAACCTAGGATTTCCGAATTCGTAACTCATTTCCACCTCCACTCCATTCATTCTGCCATTGAAGTTGATACTTCTCTACGTGCTCATCGGCTTTCTCTTTCTGGTGTGAACTTGCAATAGTAAGTATTTATCGATCCCTCTTTTTTTTTTCCCCTTCCTTGTTGAATTTTGAATCCATTCGTGATTGTGCGAGTGTATAATCCAATGGAATTGTACAAAAAACATTCAATTCTTGTGCTGTCTTCCTTTTTCTCCCGTGCTTTTGTAGTGAACCAAAAATAGATAATTACTATCACGCCCTGAGCCTAAATCCTGGATATGGCCGACACTTGGAAACCATTTCTAGTCCCAAGCGAACCACTTGACCTGGCTAACTTACTCAGCGGAAGACAATAGTACCGAAATGAACAAGAATTGGCTCAAAGTTTATGAACTTAAAATAAAATGGTAAAGTATACAACTTAACTCAAAATCTTTCAAAGAGATAACTTGATACAGTATCTTTCTAGTCTACGGAGCCTCTAAAGTACCAACTCTGAATAAGGCGCCGGAGTAGACTCATAAATACCTCAACAAAATAAAAACAAAGAGGTGAATACTTCCGAGCTCCTCTGGATGCAAAGAGGCCTCACCGACCGCTGATGGGGACTATCTTACTAAGAATTTGCTAACATAGACATTTGCATCTGCATTATGATACGATGCAGCGCCAAATACGTTAGTAAGTGAAATGTATTGTATGTAAGATGACCAAAAAGTACTAAAGATAGAATACTTACTTTAAATTGCACCTAGAGACAGCTTAACTAACAAAATATACTATGCATATGAAATATACATATATTCTTAAGCTTGTCAAAAGTGTAACTCAACATAAAAGAAGCACTTATGTTAACGCATAAATGAGCATAGCTAAATATATATAAATTACGGTACTCCAAAAACTTAGCTCTGTACTTGGCTCAACTCAATTAACATGCAACATAAATAAAGAAATACTAAATCTTGAATAGGTAGAATAACAATTCTTGTGGAGTTTCTCTAACCGACAACCATCACTATGAGCTTCCTGATGATACAACATCTTGCCCACGCTGCCAGAGTCGTGATGTACTTTGTCGGGGTAGGGGATGAAGAACTAGGAGAGTGGATTCATCCCAAAACTGGGCCATCTCAGTGGCGAATGAGGAGTTGTACCTTGGTATAATCTTATCTTATGCTGACTATATAGTTTATGAGTTCAAATAATTAATTCTACTCTCACTCATATTGGTGCTCAATACTACTCCCGAAACGATTTTTATATATCTCATAACTTTAAAGAATATGAGTTCTCAAAATCTGATCTTTCAGGGACTTAGCCCAGTTTTAACTTTTCTTAAACTTTTCTCAACTTGTCTTAAACTTTTCTTTATTCGAAAATACTGTTGTTACAAGTGTATCAAAACATAACTTTATTATTCAACTATCTTTCAAGTACAAAGCTTTAAATACTTCTTCTTAGCTCAAATCTGTCTGAAATCATAGGCTTCTTGCTCCTCTATTCATAAAATACTCATAAAAATACTTTGTCTGGAGTTTAAAACAAGGTATCAAACTTCATAGATTTCTATAGACATTTTAGGGTTTGAGTAGTCTAACACTTAAACGTAGCATCTGAACTCAAGACTCCAATGCAATAGAAGAATTTAATAATTCTCATACTTTTCTCCAAAAATAGCATAAACAAGAAAATTGCTCAAAATAAAGAAATCTTATTGTAAATTACTAACTTGATATCTGGAGAAACTAGTAATTACATAATGGAAAAATAATATGGATAGCTTTTTTTTATAGGCCTTACATACTTGGGAATCAACTTCTTGGAAGAATTGGGAAGAATTCTTGAAAGCTCTAATTGCCGTTATTGATTTCCTTTACGCTTGAGTTTTCTTGAGAGCATTTTTGAAGAATGAAGGTGTAAAATAAATGTTTAGGACTTAAATTCGACTTAAAATCGACTAGTTTAGGATTATGAGGTGTGGGAAAGGTCGAAACTATCCTTCCCCATAAAAGAAAGAAAAACAATCTCAATTTGCACTAGTGCGCGACACACACTAGTGTAAAATGCCCATTTTTGGCAACTTTTACATTTACGTCGAATTTCGGAAAAAAACCCCAAAGTGTGATTCTGCGTCCCTAGCGCATCGCGAAAGGAGTACGGAAACCTCATTGTTTTGAAAATATTCGGAAAAAAATAATTTGACTTGGTCGGGTTAAAATCGAGTCAAGACCATTTTCCAACTCAATTTTTCGCATTGATCGCAAATTCGGTCTCAGATTTGCAAACGGAGCATGGGAAGACGCATTACGCGCAAGGTCAATTCTAGGGGTAATTTAGTCTTTTCCCCAGGTCTTACAATTACGAGTTGTTGGCACTCTCGTTCAGGTGTTATCTGATTGTTGATGAACTAATTCCATGACCCTTCCTTCTTGTTGGTGTTACTTATTGTTGACTGATGCAGCTTAGAGTAATTTCTTTTTTACTGTTATTCTGGCTTTGTGCAAGCCACAAATTTTATTGTAAATATGCTGACTATGAAACACTGTAATTCTCCTTATTACCTGAAGAATTGTTGTTTGAAATTCTCCTTGTTCTGACCCTGATGTTTGGAATTTGCATCTTGTTAATGTTAATTAACCTCCTTCCTGTGCTTGACAACTGATTATAATTCTAAATTGAAACATGCCTTCTTGTTCAAAAGTTGTATTTGTGATATAATCTGCTAACTGATTTACCTCCCTGAATACATATATTATGTGAATGTTGATTCTCTGCATCAGTTCTCTTATTTCTTCAATTTTGTCTATTGGCATCTAAGGGATCCTCCATTCTTTTCTTATCATTTTTGTAAAGACTCAGTGAGTCGGTCTGTACTAGTACATTATGCATCTCTTGATTTAAACATCATGTGGTAAAGAATCCAAGACTTTGTGCTTCTGCATGAATTAAGTCTCTTTTCGTGTTTCTTATACAAAAATCATAGGCACTCATGTCTAGATTGCCTTTACTTACATCATTTGTGTTGCATGCCATCCCAACCAATTTCTAGCCTCCTCTACTTCACTGCAATGTAGTAAAATCTAGATGTATATGTGTGCAATGTATTCGTCATCCCTGAACCACTCAATGGAATATCCTTTATCCAAGGTAGCTGCATTTTAATTAGATGAAATACATTCATTATGCATTGTTGTTTCATCTGATTAAGTGCAGTATCTTTTTTATGTCTTTTAGAATTTCTCTTTTTCCATATCTCGCACATCATCAAAGCTGCAATAGCCTTGATAATTAGTCTTATTTTAGGACTTTCAAGATAATATCACCACTTGCAAATAAGCTGATGTAAGCTAAGTTCATCAATCTTGATACTTGACAAGAAGCAAATTGTCTCCATAGCTGTTGTGCGATAGGGGTTGTTAGATTTAAATGATTCATCATTTTCATTTCTTTTTCATCACAACAGTATCATTTAGAGATAATCTGAATTTTCATCCTCTTCAAATTGTCATCTGTAGCTATTCGTTTTCTCCACACCCTTCAAAGGGAAAATTTATTTTGAAAGGTAATCCTCTTATCCAGATATTCTTTACTAATTCAATCTCATTTCTCTCATGCATCATGATCTGGTAAAGCCAATTGATTGTGAAATAACCTTTTGCCTCTCCCATCCACCAAACCTTGTCATTTTCTGCCAGATCAATTATAGGCTTGATGTTTTCAACAACGTGCAAGACCATTTCTTCAGATATGTATTGTTTTAATCTATCCACATTCCTATCTCCATTATTTATGAAATTCTTTTGGCTGCATTTCTTCTTCACTGGCATTCTGATCCTCAACATAATATAGTGCCCCTTATCTTGTCCAGTTATCAAATAAAAAATTTACATTTTTAGCAGTATATCTGCCACCATATTTCATGCTCTATTTCCTCTCTTACCTCTAATATCTTCTTCCATACATGTAATACACAAGTGATTCTTGTAATGATTGGATTGAGCTTTTTGCAGTATTTATTTCCCATGTAAGTACTCCGCAGAGATGATGTTAGAACTCTAAAACTTCACCAAAGTTTGGCAAATAATGCCTTTGATAAACCATGTAAAGACCCGAATCCTATTCCCCCTTCTTCTTTTAGATAACACATATCTTATCAGGCTACCCTGCATTTTGCCTCATTTGTACTGTATCACCCCAAAACAAGTTTGCAAAAATCTGATGTAATTGATCAAGACATTCTTAGGAGGATTCATGGAAGAAAGAATATATATAAACATTGATTGTAGGACATGATTTATGAGAATGTACTTTCCTCCAAAGGCCAAAAACTTATTTTGCTAGGATAACAACCTTCTTGTTACCTTTCTTAACAGATCTTCATAAAAGGCTTTATTCTTCCTGTCATAATACCTTATCTTATTCCTATTAACTAACTAGCTAAGCCTGATTGCAATAATCAATGGTGTTGTATCATGCAGATAGAAAAAACTCTTCTTTTTATTAATCAGCTGTCCGGAGGAGTTCTCATAATATCTCAATACCCCCATCATTTTAATGATAGATATTGTATCTTCTGAAATGAATAGAATAATGGCATCTGCATATGAAAAATAATTTATCTTGGGGCTCCACTTAGATAATTCATATCCCTTGAAATCTTTATCTTTATGTAATTCGTTAAGACTTCTAGACAACACTTCTGCAACAATAATGAACAAAGTAGAAGACAAAGGATCTCCTTATTTCACTCCTCTTGAAGATTGAAAAAGGCCATGTGAGTGCCCATTTTTTAACACAAAATATCAATTATTAAAAATCAGCCTCCAGACCATGTCTATGATCACCTCTGCTAAACCAAATCTCCTTAAAACTTTTGTAAGGAAAATCCATGATACTCTATTGAGCTAACTGAACAAAATCAAACATTTGACATTTTTAAAATGCAAACATGGTATTCAATAGTACTCATGTAATATTTATAAACTAGATATTATTGGTATAGGGTTCATGCACAAAACAACGTGTCTAGAAACTAGTATATACTATATATTGGATCTTCTTGACTTGTTAGTGAATTTGATCACTTATATTTTGACATCTTTTAGTGAACATTTGAGCTCCTCTACTAGCTACTGGTTAAACTCATGACAGGCCACACAGAGATAACTTTAATAAGTCACATTGATAATTTACAAAACAAAAAAAAAATTATACTTTTTTCCATATATAATTATTTACTCAAAAATTTTACTTAGTTTTAAAAGTATTTAAAAAATGTATAATCCATGACTCACACGTGCAACAGACGTGCGGAGAAACTAGTTTTTTAGGTAAACCTACATATATTTTTAGATATGTTCACGAGAAAAATATCAACTTCAATTATTTTCTTGTTTAAACCTGACATGCCCCACGTCACGAAATATTATTTCAATCCGCTATGCACGCATAGTCTAAAACCCACCCCGCATCTGCTCTGCCCATTATCAGTCTCTATGTGCAGTAATATTATTTCCATAAATAAGTCAAACATGAGGGTTAAATACTACTAGTAACAAATTAATGCATATCAATTACTATTGTTGAGCCTCATAAGAATTGTAAGGTTTTACTTGTTGCAGGTTTAGGCATCCGATTCAGGGTCAAAGAAGATGGTACGAGTAAGCTGCAAATTCCTACAATTATTCGCTGCATAACAAAATAAATCACATATTTTTATGCCATGTTGATTAAAATGATAAACAAGTGGCACAAAATTACTACTTGATTAATCATTATAGAATATAATCCTATAAAATTCAAGATAACTAAATTTAGTAGACGTATTTTATATGTCCGATGATTTTAAGAACAAAGAATAATTTTTTTGTATATGACCGTGTACTAGTCCGTAATTGTATTCCTATTGGGGGGTGTTGTGCCATGACCTGACCTCTCAGGTCATGATGACGCCTGTTAGATCCCATCTACAGGCAAGTCAACCCAATGTTCACGTCCCCTGTCCTGAATCAATAACAATAAAGATATCAACAACAAATGAGTACAACGAACATAACTTATCTAGGAGCTGGAAGTCACCTGCACAGATATATTATAGTCTCAAATTAAAATATAAATATCTTCATACATAACCAGAACAACCATCTATGTGTACAAATCCAAACTACATATATAATTCTAGTGTCTGAATATAAAAGACGGCCCGCTAGGTAGAAAGAGATTACAGAATGTCCAAATCTGCTAATGTTCACCTATGTCTCCTGAATCATTAGCATACTCCTAACTCGGTACCGCAGCAAGTACCTGGACCTGCACCATGGGAAGATGCAAAAAATGTAGGCATCGTCGGTCGACCAAGTGAAATAGTGATCATAAATAAAGCCCAAATATATAAAAACTACTGTAGTGTAGCAAAAAAACCCAGATCAAGGAATAGGCATGTCAGAAACCCTCAACCACAACAGAACCAACCGATATGAAAAACAATGATGGATTGAACCATCCTAAATAGTGAACACCGATACTAACTGACGAAGACCGGTAGGCTAATACTACAATTGCCCCTAACTGAAGCACAGTGTTGTACGCGGTGCAAGGCCCTATATCTATGTTTATACGCCAACTGGGGCCCCCATAAGCCTAGAAGGCACACCCGCGTACAATATAGAACCAACAGATCATCATAGAATCCCTCAGAACTATCACAAAACCATAGAACCATCACAAAGCCTAGATCTCCAAATCATCAGAACAAGGATTGCTTGTACGTGGGTGTAAGGCCCTAATGTCTAAGCCTGAATGCCCACTGAGCCCCCATAAGATAAGGAGGTACACCCACGTGTAATCAGGATGTGAATAGGTGGAGGGGTACAAGTTTCAGTAACAAATGGTATGAGATCACAACTAGTACAAGATATAGTACCATATGGGGCCTCGAACCCCCTAACTATCACTCGGGGCTTGAACCCCCCAATTGTCAATTGGGGCCTCGAACCCCTAACCATCACTCGGGACATCGAACCCCAACAATATCAACCGGGCCTCGAACCCCCTTCCCAACATGGCCTACAGTCGGGGCAGTCGGCCAGGGTTAGATGGTCTGACTATATATATAATGGCAAGACGTATCCGCCGGTGGGAGAAAGAATCCCCCTAACACAATCAACTGGGCCTCGAAACCAGGAATATCAATTGGGCCTCGAACCCAAAAATAATCAACTGCGCCTTGAACCCAGGAATAGTAAATTGGGCCTCTCGAGTCACACCGTGTGTATATGTAACATTATAATCTCTGAGCAATGCAACTCTAGGGAAGCAATAGCTTAAGGCGTAGGCTAAGGCCCAACCGAAAGCAGATAACCAGAAGCATCATAAGTACTAATATCACACCAGATAGACCATTAATAAGTATATCAATTCTCCAGAGTAACAATAGGTAACCTAGCTGATCAAACAACAAATATCCAACTCAACAACAGACAATCTAGTTAACTCATAGGATGCAACACTCACCTAACCAATAGAACCATAATCCAGTACCTAGTTAGCCAGGAGCACAGTATGTCGACAAAACCACAACACAGTGCCTCAACATATCCTCAAGAGTACAACAAGCAACCGGGGACTAAGTAGGCATGCATGTCAATTATGTGGTATACATTTACCTTCCACTTTTAACAAATTCATACACAACCTCAAATGATACGAACTCCAGTTATTACAACAGATAATACTACTACTACATCTAAAATTGACCACAGTCTCAATTATCATGTATAGCCTCTAGTTTAATGCTTCCCCAAACATAAACAGATATACAATGCAAGTTTCATCTCAATCTACGGGAAAGATAAGCCTAGCCTACCTGGAAGGAAAATTCACGCACTACGGATCAGTCCATATGAGCTCTACCCTATCTGGCTGCCTCCAATTGTTGCTCAGCTATCAAATATGAATTACAACATAAACATGACTATTTTGGCTGTAATCTCTCGAGAAACGAGGGAGAATAGGTCAATTATGATTAAAATGGAGAAAGTAAGACCCACACCCGAAATACTAAATCAACCCCTGTAAAATGATCCTCACATCACCTCGAGTCTATAGCCAAAAATTGGGCGCAACACGAGGCTCAAAATTATCAGAAACAACCCAAAAATGGAGTGACATTTCTTATCGACTTATACATGTTATACAACATCTTTCTCTCTAGATTGCACAATAATACACTTAGATTTTTAGAATTTGAGTATACCATAGTGTAGTTCTTGAAAAGCAGTACAATTTAAATTTAAATTTTACTTAATTTCGATAAAAAACGGCCAAGATATCATAATGCAAAGTTTTCAGAAAAAAGCACAATATGACAGCAACTAAAACTGAATTTTCACACCAAACTTAACCTTATCAATTAATCCAACATTACCATGACATATGCCTCGTAAAAATATACAGAATAGATCCATTTTTATGAAAATCAGACCCAAAATGGATAAAAATCACATGTCAAAGTTTTCAAAAACGTATTCGAAATACAATCAAAAAACAAGGATTTTTACCTCAAATGGTGCGCCTAAATCAATTTTCGACACTTCCATGGTGTTTTCCTTGAAAAAATATGCAAGTTAGGCTTTAGAACCGAAATCGACTCAAAAAGGAGAGAGAAATCGAGTCCAAAAGATGGGCGTATGAACTGGATTGTTTACATTTGCTTCTCAAACTTTTTTGCAAATTTTCACGTTTTATATAATTTTTTTGATTCTAACCACCTCCACGTGGCATTCCCTCATTAGCCCACGTCATCCACCGCCTTTGGCCTTCCACAACCGCTCAAACTTAATTTCGATGTTTCGGCCTCATTCAAAGTCACAAAAATACAACCCATATATAAAATCTAATTGGAAATGGCATTCTGGACTCAACGGTGTAGTCAAAATTTCCATTGGAGTTCATTTTATTCCAATGTGGGTCCCATTTCCTAATATCAAAGTTTACCAAAGGGGCCAAAATACATCTGAAAGCCCTAGGAATCAAACGAAAGGTCCTCCTATACCAAACTTGACGTTCCAAATCCAATTCAGAAATTTCATTTAGAGCATGTTTACTAAAGACGTCGAGTAAAGTCGTCTATTAACCTATTCCGATAGCTAAATTTACAAAACTCGATATAATTGCACCAAACATGCTCCTAGCCTAATTTGGCCATTCTGGAGCTGATGGAATCATTAGAATTCCACTCCAAGACCATTTACTAGGACTTAACCTGAAAATTCATTTTACGGTTAGAATATCTCATTTAACTTGAAACGCTGCATAAATGTCAAACGTGTCACCTCACTATCGAATAATTTGTGTCAACAAGTCACAACTAGCCCAAGGTCGTTATGAAAATTCTCAAACTAATATAATATTCGAGAAACTCTAGAAATGACATGGAGGGTTATTACAACGTCCCCCACTAATAGAACTTTCATCTGCGAAAGTATGAAATAGGATGTACCTGAAGACTTCTAGCCGAACCACATCGGGATCCCAACGCCGCACTTACAGTAGGTAGTATATTCAACATTCATAAGCACACTCAACATTTAACAATAGTTCTAGTCGCCCCAATTAACCAGAAATACAATAACTCGTCAGTATGCAAACAAGAATTAGTATAATAATCTATAAGACATCTATAATCATTTAAAATTTATTAAATATAAATTTTGAAATGATTCAAATTATCTTAAATCATGAATATATTAGTCCAAATAAATGTTATGAATTAATATAATTGGGTTAATCATTTAAGTCCAATAGATACAAATTTAATCAAAACCCATATTAATTGTTTTGGGCTATGAAAAGGAGTCCAAATTAACAAGCCCAATATTGTTTCATCCAAGAGGCCCATCTTGATGCCACATGTCAAATGATGTGGCACGCCAAGTCAAACAAAGAAGCCAATGGGACCATGCCATGTATCCAAATGACAAGCTCATTTCATTAAAGCCCAACATGTTATGTCACTTAAATCTGATTGGCTAAAAGGAAGTCTTTTCTATTATAATTCCTTTATTCCACAACTATAAATAAAGGTCTTCATAACTCAAAGAAGAGAAGAATTCTTACAAAAAAGCTAGAGAAAGCTCGTGGATCAAACGCCATAAATTTCTCTAAAAAGTTCAAGAATTCAAACATTCAAGCACTCAAGTTCAAGAACAAGCTTAAAAGCTCCTGAACTTAAGATTAAACTCAAGAAAAAAAATCAAGTTTCAAGAACAAGATCAAGAACAAATTCAAGTTTCAAGAACAAGATCAAGAATAAATTCAAATTTCAAGATCAAGTTCAAGAACAAATTCTAGATTCAAGATCAAGCTTAAGAGCCCTTGAATTTACACTTGAAAAGGCAATTCAGAGGATTTATAGAGATTGTAATACTCATATTTTAAAAACAAATATTACAAATTGTTCACAATATTTTTGTTCTTGATTTTTATTTTCTTGACGTTAATTTATCGTCTATAAATTCTGGCACGCCCAGTGGGAGGATCTGTATCTATCATCTCAACTTTTCAAGCGTCAAAGAACATTCAAATGGCTTCCAAGAAGATTAACTCCCAATCAACTTTCTCTAAGCTTGCTGACTCCAAGTTCTCTGGTAAAGTGGAGGGAATTCTTGGTGTTACCTTTGGGAGCTTTGGTGCTGTTACGAGGAGCAAGGCTACTATGCTAGGACAACAAACACTTCATGTGTCGTCCATATCAATTCTTGTCTTTGGGTCTTCAACTCTGAAAGGAGTAGGATCCTCTACAAATGTTGCGGATGGAGGAACCAGTATTGCCAAAAAGATCGAAAGAGCTTTAGCTTCACTTGAGCTTCTTGGTTCTAAGAACTCCACCGCGAAGAAAGGCCCACGTGATGTGAGTCCTGTGAAGATTGACTTGCACAAAAGTCCATTGCCAATGGTCATGAAACGATGGTAAGTGATGCTTCATCCATGGAGGAGCAACTTAAAACTTTCACAAAGATGATTGAGGGACTAACTAAGCACGTACAAAGTCCAGAATCCCACATTTACTAGATGGAGAATCTAGTCATGCGCCTAGAAAAGGCGTTGAAGTTCACAAGACTGAAAATCCTACAAAGTAAACATCAGATATCAAGGAGGTATTGATTTCTCTTGAGGGGATGATCCCACTTGATTGATTGAAGGAGTTCATTTGAAGGGACTATCAAGGATAAGTATGAGGTCTCCACCAAGTCTTGCCACATGTATGCCAAACCTTACACTGCAAGGATATTGATAACCTCAAAATGCTTGTCGGTTATCAACCTCGTAAGTTCCAACAGTTTGAGGGAAAAGGAAACCTAAAAAACATGTTGCGCACTTTGTAAAGACATGTAACAATGCTGGGACATATGGAGACTATCTTGTCAAGTAGTTCTTCTACTACTTAAAGGAAAACACATTTGAATGGTACACTGATCTTGAGCCTAATTCTATTTGATAGTTAAGAGCAACTGGAACATGAATTCCTTAATTGCTTCTACAGCACGAGATGCACTGTAAGCATGGTAGAACTCACGAATACTCATCAGAGAAAGGATGTACTGCTCATTAATTTTATAAATCAATGGAGAAATGCAAGTTTAAATTGCAAAGATAGGCTCAATGAAGGTTCTACTATAGAAATGTATATCCAAGAGATGCACTGGGGGCTTCCTTACATCTTACAAGGAATCAAGCCTAAGTCTTTTGAAGACTTGGATACTCGTACCCATGATATGGAGTTGAGCATGTCTTTTACCGGATAGGATATGATGCTTGTTCATGATCCTCGCAAAGGAAAGGACAAATAAGAGCCCAGGAAATAGAGCAAATTTATGCCCAAGAATGACAACAAAGAATCCATGAATATCAATGTGGCGCCTGTGAAGCTTATTATAAAAGAAAGAAGCAAAGCATGAATACAACTTTTCAAAAGCGTCCAAATCGAAAGTTTACCTTAAGGGAGATGCAAGAAAAAGAATACGCTTTTCTGGATTTTGATGTTCCTGAAATTTTTGATGAATTGAATGAGTTAAAGCTCATTGAGTTGTAAGAGATCAAACGACCCAATGAAGCTGGGAAGACTGATGACCCAAATTATTGTAAGTATCATAGACTTGTAGGTCACCCTTTTGAAAAATGTTTTGTCTTCAAGGATAAAGTTATGCAATTGGCTAACGAAAAGAAAATTGTCCTTGATGATAGAAAGGAGAGCTCTAATCAAATCTCTATCATATTTGGTTCGCTTGACCCAATCTGAATATGTGCATCTGAATGGGAAGGGTCATTAGAGCGAGAAAAGTCCCAAATTGATATAGATAATGGTGAAGGATGGATTCTTGTGACTAGGAGGAGACGCAACAAGACTAGTCCATGGAAAGAATCATTTGAGAAACTGATCAGACAAAGGGTAGTGAGGAGGTCAAAGAAGCATAAGTCACTCAAACTTCCAAAGAGGTCAAAGGTAGAAGTACATCACTACCAAAAATAGCAATGTCCAGTGACTTTGGGGGAATTCCTGCCAAGTCGGTTTTGTATGGAGACTACTCAAGATAATGTTGAGGCATCATGTTTCAATGCTGGCAAGGGAGTAAAAATGAATGAAACTCCATCAAAGGTGTCTCTTGCTAACAAAGAAGGAACAATAAGTGATATCTCACCAAAGACGTCTCCTGCAGACAAAGAAGAAGTAATGGGTGAAATCCCGTCGAAAGCATCCCTATATCTTTCGAGAAGTCTATGGAACCTCTTCTTCAAGAAGTACATGCATGTGATACAAAGATTACATCAATAGACGATGATCTTCTATTTGGTGAAACTCTATATAATCGTCCTTTGTACATAGTGGGTCACGTACTAGAGAAGAAGATAAACAGAATCTTGATAGATGAAGGGTCTGGGATTAACATTCTGCCCATCTACACGATGAAAGAGCTTGGCATCACGATTGAAAAACTTAACGAAAGTCATTTATTGATACATGGATTCAATCAAGGGGGGCAGAGGTCTATAGGGTCTATTAAGTTGGAAATTCATATGGATGATTTGCGATCAAATGCATGGATGCATGTAATTAATGCAAAGACTTCATATAACATATTATTTGGAAGGCCTTGGGTGCACGAGAACAAAATTATCTCATTTTCTTATTATCAATGCTTGAAGTACCTCAAAAATGGAGTTTAAAGGAAAATAGTTGCTGACAATAATCCTTTCGCTGAAGTTTAGTCACATTTTGTCGATGCAATTCTATTTGAAGAGTTATTTTGTAAAAGGGGTAAACATTGAGGGTGTCAAACCAACCAAATATGATAAGCTTAAAGGCCAAGCAACTGATATGGCCATTGAAAAGGGCAAAGTCGATATTGGGGAGCCTAGCACTTGTCTAAATAAGGGGAAGACCATGCCCTCGAAGGGAAAGCCATCCTCTACACTTCGTTATGTCCCAAAAGTGAAGAAAGAGGAGGGAAAATCATTGGTATGGAAGGGAATATGTTAGGAGGGTTGACTCCTCTTATCAAATGGATTGATGCAATAAACTTGTACTCAAAGCTGCTGCAAAGTTTTGTAGATCAAAATATGCCACAAGATACGTCACTCCCGACAAAACAAGGCTTTGATCCAAATCCTTATAAGTTATTTGCAGGGGCTAGGTACAATTCTAATGAGCCATTTAGGCTGGGGAAACTCCCATCAGAAGGCACAACTAGGCAAGCATGCGAAGGCTTAGGCTATAGCCAACCACCGCCAGTTCGCATCACCATAAAAGGGCAAGTAATAACTACATTGTTATAGAAGATGACTGTGCATCTTTTAATAAAAGGCTTTTTGTCTTTGATCGACTCGGACAATCTATTGGGAGAACTTCTATGTTTGAAAGGTTGGGTCCATTGAAAAAGAGGAATAACAGGCATCAGAAAAGTTACCTAAAAGTGACGACACTTGCTTCACCCATGATCTAAAAGGATTTCAAAAATGTAATTCCTTATAGAATGAAATGATAGGTGGAACTCATAGTTTCGTGTAAACAGGTGCTAAAGGTGAAGTCTCACACTTGTGGTTTATACCAAAGAGTTTGAGGAAGATAAAGAAAGCATAGGCTCCTCATGTCATGTTACAACGCAGATTGAGAATGATTCTTCTTGTCAAATGAAGATTGATGAAGAGGTGAGAGGTATTTTTTAGTGCAATCATATATCTATTAATGATAATGATCCACTGGAAGAGGAGGATGCTAGAGAGGCCCCGTTAGAATTTCAAGGAGTGAAGACAACAACAGATCCTCGAAAAGAAGTTAACCTTGGTAATGATGAAGAACCAAGGCCAACTTACTTGAGTGCTTTTCTAGAAGCTGATGAAGAAATGGCTTATATGAATACACACAAAGAATATAGGGATGTTTTCGCTTGGAGCTATAAAGAGATGTCTGTCTTAAATCCCAAAATAGTAGTCCATCAATTGGCAGTCAAGCACGACACTTGTTTTGTCAAGCAGGCTCAAAGACGTTTTAGGCCAGGCTTAGTTCCATTAATTGAGAAAGAAGTTAACAAACTCATTGAGATAGGCTTCATTCATGAAGTTAAATACCCTACATGGATTTCTAGCATTGTTCCAGTAAGGAAGAAGAATGGCCAAATTCAAGTTTGTCTTGACTTTAGAGACCTCATAATGCGTTCCCTAAAGATGAGTTCTTGTTGCCCATTCCGAAGCTAATGATTGATGTTACAACTAGTTATGAGGCGATGTCATTCATTAATGGTTCTTCTGGCTATAACCAAATTCAAAAGTCATCGAAGGATGAAGAACTCACAACATTTCACATACCTAAAGGTATTGATTGCTACAAGGTAATTCCTTTTGGTTTAAAGAATGCTGGTGCCACATATCAAAGGGCTATGCAAAATATATTTGATGACTTACTCCACAAAAATGTCAAATCTTATGTTGATGACCTGGTGATGAAGTAGAAAAGGAGGCGTGATCACTTGAAAGACTTAAGAATGGTGTTTGAGTTGCTTCGAAGGTATTAACTGAGGATGATTCCATTAAAATGTGCCTTCGGGTTCACTTTTGGAAAGTTTCTTGGCTTTATTGAGTGACATCGGGGAATTGAGATTCATCAAGCAAAATTTGATGCAATTTTGAAGATGCCTGAGCCTCGAAACATTCATGTGTTAAAAAGCCTTCAGGGAAGGTTAGCCTACTTGAGGAGATTCATCTCGAATCTAGCTGGAAGATGCCAACCATTTAGTCACATCATGAAGAATGGGGTCCCTTTCAAGTGGTATAAAACATGTAGCAAAACCTTTGAAAGTATAAAGGTGTATCTGGCGAAACCTTTGGTTCTAGCAGCCCTATACCTGGAAAGACATTGATACTTTACATTGTGGCACAAGAAAGGTCTGTGGGAGCCTTACTAGCTTAAGAAAATAGTGAAGGTAAAGAAAATTCCCTTTATTACTTGAGTAGGATGATGACACCAAATGAGCTGAATTATTCACCAATCGAGAAGTTGTGTTTGGCGCTAGTCTTTTCAATTCAGAAAATGAAGCACTATTTTCAAGCGCACATTGTCCATCTTATTTCTAGGGCAAATCCCATCAAATTTGTTATGCCGAAACTAGTCCTTAGTGACCCACTAGCAATGTGGTACCTTTAGTTCCAACAATTTGAGATTGTGTACATCCCTCAAAAGGTTGTGAAAGGACAAGTATTAGCAAATTTTTTGGGAGACCATCCTATACTAGATGATTGGGAATTGACTGACGAGCTTCCCGATGATGATGCATTGGCCATCGAGATTCAACCTCGTTGGAAAATGTACTTTGATGGGGCTGTGCATCATGAATGAGCTGGTACATTCATACTATTTGTCACTTCACAAGGAAAAGTCTTACCATTCTCCTTCACATTGAAACAACATTTCTCAAATAATGTCCCAGAGTACCAAATGCTAATACTTGGACTCGAAATGGTCGTTGACATGAAGCAATTATAATTACAAGTCTTTGGTGACTCTAAATTGGTAATCAAGCAACTTTTGGGAAGCTATGAGGTTAAAAAGCCTAAATTTCGTCCTTATTACTGTTATGTCCAGAAGTTGATAGGATGGCTCAGAGATGTGACTTTATAACATGTGCTAAGGAAAGAAAATAAAATAGCTAATGCCTTAGCTGCTCTAACCTCCTCTAACTCTCCCAGACATAAGTTACTATCTGTCAAAAATGGGTTGTACCACCAAATGAAGATGAATATGAAGTAGAGCATCTCGTTGCGATGACCAAGGTTGATAAAGATGATTGGTGCCAAACTATTTTCGACTACTTGTGTTACGGGATACTCCTAGAAGATACAAGAAGAAGGACTGACATTTGGCTTCAAGCGCCTCATTTTCTCCACTAAAAGGACACGTTGTATAGGAGATCATGTGAGGGAATGGTCTTGCGGTGTTTGGGGGAGCAAGAAGAGGCCCAATCCTTGCAAGAGGCACATTCAGAAGTATGTAGGTCATATCAGTCTGGACCGAAATTCTACTTTCATATAAAAAGAATGGGGTATTATTGGCCAACTATGGTGAAAGATTGTATAGACTACACTCAAAGGTGAAAGGCTTGCCAATTCCATGCTAATTTCATACATCAATACCACCTAAAGTTTTACACCCAACTATTGCATTGTGGCCATTTGATGCTTGGGGATTAGATGTTGTTGGACCACTACCAACATCTTCTGGTGGGCACTTATACATCTTGGCTGCAACAAATTACTTCTCAAAATAGGCCGAAGCTGTAGGTCTTAAATAAGTCAAGAAGGAGATAGTCGCGAACTTTATTCGAGTAAACATTGTCTATCGATTTGGTATTCGATGATACATAATAACGAACAATGGCAAGCCATTTAATAACAAGTTGATGAATAAGATCTGTGATCTCTTTGGCTTTAAGCAGCGAAAGTCCTCTATGTACAATGCTGCTGCCAATGGTCTAGCTTAGGCATTCAACAAGACTTTGTGCAATCTATTGAAGAAAGATGTCTCTAGGTCCAAGAGAGATTGGCACGAAAGAATGGAAGAACCCTTGTTGGCATACAGGATAACATATCGTATACCAACTCAAGCAACCCCTACTTACTTGCTTTTGGAGTTGAGGCAGTCCTGCCACTTGAGCGTCAAATACCTTCCTTGAGACTGGCTATCCAAGAAGGGGTCACTGAAAAAGAAAATGCCCTGCTATGTCTTGCTAAGTTAGAAGCACTTGATGAAAAGAGATTGGAATCCCAACAAAACCTTGAATGTTACAAGCTCGTTTGTCTCATTCTTTCAATAAAAAGGTTTGTTCGAGGTGCTTTCAAGTTGGAAACCAAGTACTTGTAGTAAGGAGGCCCATTATCACTTCACGCAAGTCCGAGGGTAAATTTAACTCAAAGTGGGATGGACAGTATGTGGTACAAGAAGTATACTTAAATGGTGCTTATCAGCTTGTCGATGCAGATGGAATAATGATCAGTCCTATAAATGCAATATTTCTTAAAAGAGGTACTATCCTTAAGGTAAATGATGCTTCTTGAAGTATGAGCATAAAGCTACATGATACTCCTGGCCCGCAAGAGTATAAACTGTGTATGGCACCCTAAAAAAATGTGTCCACTAGGTTGGAAATCTCGAAAGAGGCAGCCTAGGCATAAGTTAAGACCAAAAAAATAATAATAAAACACTCCCTTAGAACTACGCTGTGACTTGATCCTCTTTATTGAGGTACATAGGCACTTGGACTTATATTCCAGGTTCAGTTGCATGAGTGTTAAAAAACAGTATGTCCCTCACTTGATTCCTCATGGGGGCAACATCCTATGAAATGTGAGTTCCTTCGATGACATGCTTGAAGTTTTCAAATTTAATCAAGTTTGCAAGTTGAAATTTTCATATTCCCTAAGTCTCCAAGCTAAAGTCCCCAAGGTCTACAAGTTGGTTCCCAAATTAAGCAAGTGTGCCAGTGACGGTCCTTATGTTCTCAAGTTTTGTGCTAATATTCTATGAATTTATTCGTTTCATAAGTTAAAACATTAAATTGCATAAAATTTGCGAAGGCGAATGCATGAATTTCAAAAGAGAAGGGATTTTTACTATTTCATTCTTACTAGCATTCCAAACATGAATTAAGTTTGAATTACTAAGGCTTGCAGCAAAAGAAACATGTAAAGAAGTTCAAGTTAGAACTACAAATTCAAGATATGAGACTAAAAAAAATTATAGAAATTCTATTGCTATAAAATTGTCTAATATATCAATCTAAATCTTGAGAGAATAAAGAAAAGAAGCAAAAAATAGAAAAATAAAAATAAAGGAAGCTTAATCTAAGCATAATTTGTAGTTGATCAAATCTTGACGACTAGTCTCTAAGCCCTCTCTCCTATGCTCCACGTTATTCGAATCGGCGGTCGTCAAGAAGTCCATGTTTTCATAAGAAGACACTTCGTTCTCAGCAACTAAGATCTTGCCTTGAACCTCCTCAATCTCCTTCTTGGAAACACCTATAGCAGCCTCAAGTTCCTCTTACTCCGCTTGTAGAGTTGCTAACTTCCTCTTGACCTTCTTTAGTGACTTCCTTTTAGAAGAAGCATGTTTAGTCTTCTCGCCCTCCTCCGCTCTAAGTGACTCAAGACCCTCTTTGGCCTTACAAAGCAACTTCAGTTTCTTCTCCTCATGCACCCTATCTACAAAAGTGGAGTGTTCTTGATCATAGCAGGCATCAAACCCAAAGAGAGACTCTACCAAAACCTTAAAGGGATGAAAAATCCATAAGACACGTCTCACTCATCTCTTGGAGAATCTCATAAATATCTTCTTTGTATGATGAAATTGAGTCTGGAGAAGTTCTCGGAAGTTTGCTACAAATCTCTTCCCAAAGGCCAAAGATATACTTCTTTTTGTGAGTCGAAACAATATTTTCCTGGCCTGCAAGAGTATAAACTGTGTATGGTACCCTAAAAAAAGTGTCCGCTAGGTTGAAAATCTTGAAAGAGGTGGCCTAGGCAAAATTTAGGACCAAAAATAAATAAATAAGTAAAATACTCCCTCAGAACTACGTTGTGACGTGATCCTCTTTATTGAGATACGTAGGCACTTGGGATTATATTCTAGGTTCAGTTGCATGAGTATTAAAAAACTATATGTCCCTGACTTGATTCCTCATGGGGCAACGCCCTATGGAATATGAGTTCCTTCGATGACATGCTTGAAGTCTTCAAATTTAATCAAGTTTTCAAATTGAAATTTTCATATTCCCCAAGTCTCCAAACTAAAGTCCCCAAGGTCTACAAGTTGGTTCCCTAATTAAGCAAGTGTGCCAGTGATGATCCTTACGTTCTCAAATTTTATGTTGATATTCTTTAAATTTATTCGTTTCGTAAGTTAAAGCATTAAGTTGCATAAAATTTGTGAAGGCAAATGCATGAATTTCAAAAGAGAAGGGATTTTTACTATTTTCATTCTTACTAGCATTCCAAACATGAATTAAGTTTGAATTACTAAGGCTTGCAGCAAAAGAAAACATGTGAAGAAGTTCAAGCTAGAACTGCAAATTCAAGATATGAGACTAAAAACAATTAGAGAAATTCTATTGCTATAAAATTGTCTAATATATGAATATAAATCTTGAGTGAATAAAGAAAAGAAGCAAAAAATAAAAAAAAAAATAAAGGAAGCTTAATCTAAGCATAATTTGTAGTTGATCAAATCTTGACGACTAGCCTCTAAGCCCTCTCTCCTATGCTCCATGTTATTCGAATCGGTGGTCGTCAAGAAGTCCATGTTTTCATAAGAAGACACTTCGTTCTCAGCAACTTAGATCTTGGCTTGAACCTCCTCAATCTCCTTCTTGGCAACACCTATAGCAGCCTTAAGTTCCTCTTGCTCCGCCTATAGAGTTGCTAACTTCTTCTTGACCTTCTTAAGTGACTTCCTTTTAGAAGAAGCATGTTTAGTCTTCTCGCCCTCCTCCGCTCTAAGTGACTCAAGACCCTCCGTGGCCTTCAAAAGCAACTTCGATTTCTTCTCCTCATGCACCCTATCTACAAAAGTGGAGTGTTCTTGATCATAGGAGGCATCAAGCTCAAAGAGAGACTCTACCAAAAGCTTCAAGGGATGAAAGATCCATGAGACACGTCTCACTCATCTCTTGGAGAATCTCATAAATATCTTCTTTGTGAGATGAAATTGAGTCTGGAGAAGTTTTCGGAAGTTTGCTACAAATCTCGTCCCAAAGGCCCAAGATATACTTCTTTTTGTGAGTCGAAACAATATTTTCCTGGCCTCAAGAGTATAAACTGTGTATGGCACCCTAAAACAAATGTGTCCTCTAGGTTGAAAATCTTGAAAAAGGCGGCCTAGGCAAAATTTAGGACCAATAAATAAATAAATAAAACACTCCCTCAGAACTACGTTGTGACTTGATCCTGTTTATTGAGATTCGTAGGCACTTGGGATTATATTCTAGGTTCAGTTGCATGAGTTTTAAAAAACTATATGTCCCTGACTTGATTCATTATGGGGGCAATGCCCTATGGAATGTGAGTTCCTTCGATGACATGCTTGAAGTCTTCAAATTTAATCAAGTTTGCAAGTTGAAATTTTCATATTCCCTACGTCTCCAAGCTAAAGTCCCCAAGGTCTACAAGTTGGTTCCCAAATTAAGCAAGTGTGCCAGTGACGATCCTTACATTCTCAAGTTTTGTGTTGATATTCTTTAAATTTATTTGTTTCGTAAGTTAAAGCATTAAGTTGCATAAAATTTGCGAAGGCGAATGCATGAATTTCAAAAGAGAAGGGATTTTTACTATTTTCATTCTTACTAGCATTCCAAACATGAATTAAGTTTGAATTACTAAGGCTTGCAACAAAATAAAACATGTGAAGAAGTTCAAGTTAGAAATACAAATTCAAGATATGAGACTAAAAAAAATTAGAGAAATTCTATTGCTATAAAATTGTCTAACAAATCAATCTAAATCTTGAGAGAATAAATAAAAGAAGCAAAAAAATAAAAAATAAAGGAAGCATAATTTGTAGTTGATCAAATTTTGACGACTAGCCTCTATGCCCTCTCTTCTATGCTCCATGTTAGTCGAATCGGCAGTCGTCAAGAAGTCGATGTTTTCATAAGAAGACACTTCGTTCTCAGCAACTAAGATCTTGGCTTGAACCTCTTCAATCTCTTTCTTGGCAACACCTATAGCAGCCTCAAGTTCCTCTTACTCCACCTGAAGAGTTACTAACTTCTTCTTATCCTTCTTTAGTGTCTTCCTTTTAGAAGAAGCATGTTTAATCTTCTCGCCCTCCTCTTCTCTATGTGACTCAAGACCCTCCTTGGCCTTAGAAAGCAACTCTAGTTTCGTGTCCTCATTCACCCTATCTACAAAAGTGGAGCGTTCTTGATCATAGGAGGTATCAAGCTCAAAGAGAAACTCCACCAAAAGCTTCAAGGGATGAAAGATCCATGAGACACGTCTCACTCATCTCTTGGAGAATCTCATAAATATCTTCTTTTAAGATGAAATTGAGTCTGGAGAAGTTCTTGGAAGTTTGCTACAAATCTCTTCCTAAAGGCCCAAGATATACTTCTTTTTGTGAGTCGAAACAACGATTTTTCCTTCAAAAATAGACTTAGCCCATCTAGCTTTGGAAAAAGTGGAAGAGTGTTACTTAAATCGAGGGTCAACCCTTTAAAAGTTTGATCATAAGAAGTAATTGCAATTCTCTGTTCTTGCTCAAAAGCTGGAGTTGACTCTGCCTCAGGTTTCGATGTCGTGATGGACTCCACACTAATTTGCGGCCTCTCTTATAGTAATTCCTTTGGATTCTCAACAACATTCACCCACACAAAAAGGGAGGGAAAGAGAATTAGCAAATCAGTTAACCATAAGTTGTTCTTAAAATTCATTTAAAAAAAGGGATTAGGGATCAAAGGGAAACCCTCTTCATTCCGAATGGCTAATGTTTTTGGTGGACCATCAATGCCTTGCTCCTCCACAATCTTCAACTCAATAGCCTTAGGCGCAATTGGTTCATGTCTTTTCTTCTTCCAATATTGGTCCCTATTGCTGCTTTTGCTAGTCTCTTGAGAGACTTGCTTTGTAGATGGAAGAATTAAGGGGTGTCTCTTTGCAACGGTAGGAGCACGAGCTACTTCTATCTTAGATCACTTAGAGTACTTGTGTCACGTCCCAAAGTCCCATTAGGGTGGATCGGCACCCGTCGCCGATAAGGCTCAGGAGAACCAACCTATATCTATGCGTCTTCTATACATACTATAAGGGGATTCTACATTTAACATGCCTTTAAGAATATAAACACTGATAACAATCCAAAAGGATATGCATATGGCTGGGCCGTTGGGGCCCCAATGTCTATAGTACGAGACATGACTTCACTTTGCTTTACATAGTCTACAAAGCCTCTAAATAAAGAAAAA